>KN478015.1:0-22016 GCA_000787095.1 Periophthalmodon schlosseri | reverse complement strand
TTTTATTGACTTCGACTCTTACATGAACAAGTGGGAGGTTACATACATTTGTATAAGCACCAATTCTAAGGAACGTGTCTCGCACAAGTTATTACTAGAAACGGAGGTGTGAAGTTTTACATGACAGAAAGAAGAACATTCGAAACTTACAGTTTGCACAATAAGAATACACTTTGAAATATACTTTGATAAAATAGCAAAATAAGTATTATAAAATCTAAAATCCTTTACAGGAATTCCGACCGCGAGTATCATAGCAACCAAAGAGCCAATCCGGAGTGAGGCTCCACACTGCTGGTTTAGCAGGGAGCGGTCAATCAAACCTGTTGCTAACGCTAGCAGACGCGACTTCAGGGAAAGAAGGCGCCTGATTTGTCTCTTATCAACGTTCATACCTTGAGTTACGGACACAATAGCGAAAAAAGCGCAGACCTGGTTAATACGAAGATTTTAAGACCAAAATGACGAGCCTGACAGCAGCAGTTAAGGAGAGAGGAGCGGCAGTTTCCAATGTAAAGTAAATTGGAGTTGATGGAGCCGGAAGAACGCTCATACTCACTTCCTATTTGGAACGCGGCGGCTAGTAGGTTAGCTATGTCCATTTATATATACGGTCTATGGCTCAGACTCACCTGTGCTCTCTGTTCTTCTTCTGTCAGGACAAAGCTGGCACACTGTGACACTGCAGTAACGTAGGTAGCATCTAGTGGAGACATGTGAGAATACAACAGGACGCGGTCGGCCAGTGTAATTACGGAGGGTAGCTTTAAGGTTGGAATAAGAAATGGTTATGGTTAGAGTTAGACAGTCGGCTCCGTCCCTCCAGACCCAACTCTCTAGCACTAACCACAAGTGTGTGTACAACAATATAATGTTGTAATATGACGTTAAACTACAAATATATGTATAAATATATGTGTTATAAAAGTAAATGCCGGTATTTTTTAGCTAGCTTTTATGGGCGGAGCTGTCCATTTGACGTACAAACTCCACAGAACACCAAGATCAAAAACAATTTCCTCAGTTAACGAAAATGTACACGAGGAGACAGCAGTCAAGTAGTTAACCTCCAACCAGATGGTCACGAGTTCTAATCTTATGTGTCTCCATAGAAAACCATCCAATCAAACTATAGAATCAACAATGCGCTTAAAATATCCAGCAGATTAAAATGGCTGTATTTGCTTTGTCTGCGCAGGCTTGATAGGACTTGACTTGGACTCAAGGCCAGTGGGTTGATCTAGACTCTAGTTTGCACATGCTGAAATAGAAAAAAACATTTTATATAAATACAAAAACAACACCAGAAAACTGAAATCAGTGCTTTCTGTATAGAGCTTGAGTCGTCATTTTGAAATAATCTGCTGACTTTCATCTTTTGCATGACTCATACCGAATAATGCGCCACGCTATTGCTAACGCTACAATGCCATGAACAGCAGAGTTAGCAGATTTAGCCGAGTTAGCGGTTTGTTTGAGTGGGACGTGTGCCGACATGATCCGCGGTCGGCCTGTGTTCCTCTTACTCACCCTCTGATATCTGCAGCTTTATTATATGTACAATAAACACAGGCTGCTAGTGTCTTTATGATTATAGACAATTTACCCACATTTTACCCCCACAGGCTCATCCTAAAACAACACCGCATTATACAAACCTGCCTCTGATCCTCCCAAAACATCTGCCAGATTTGCCCCATTAAAATAAAAAGCTTCACATGAATTCTTATGCGTTTGTTTTTTTACTGTTTTTTTTTTTTTTTAGTTTTAGCCAGTGTAAGTAAGAGTAGCCATTTTGGAATCAAGTTTTGCTGTGTTCAGATTTGAATAACTGAACTGATCGATTAATACAGATTACAGAAGTATATGTTTATGTTGATGGGAGATTATAATCAAAATGTGAGCTAGTGGTAAAACTCCGGTCTCTCTCCGTAGTGAAAGCCGTGAGCGATCAGGACCACATGTGTGAACCCAATGACCACAAGCAATGTATGTGGGTTGTGCCATATTGTACTAAAGCCATATGTGTTAAGCTATGAAATACATGTCTATTAGTCGCCCTGTCAGTAAATACAAACGATAAACGATAATATTAAAACCAAACCATGAAGCAGAATTACCCCAAAAAAGTAAGGAAGTAATTTACGTAGTTAGTCTGTGTCTATCTAGTATTTATCGTGACAGGCCTATCTTTTTTCCTCTGGTTTGAGTGGCCAGAAGCATATTCCAACAAGCTGCGAAATTCATTAGAACTAATTAATACATATGTACTTTTTTGGTCTAACTTGAGAATCATTATTTTAGCATTTTTGTTATAAAGTGGTCAAGGAGACAGACGTTTCATACAGTCGCCATCAGCTGTAACGTAGACACTCCGGTGACTCACTCCAGTCTAAGGGAGGTGTGAGCTTGTGGTTTAAGAGTTAGGACCAAGGAGTTAGGACCTAGGTGTTAGGAGCTAGGTAATAGGAGCTAGGAACGAGGAGCTAGGTTATAGGAGTTACTACATTGGAGTTACAAGCTTGGGGATAAAAATTTGGGGTGTGGAAAATCCCTAAATCCAGATTAACACACGCTAACACAATGCAGACTCACGCTAACACTCGCTAACACTCACTGACACACGCTAACACACCCTAACACACCCTAGCACACACTGACACACGCTAACACACACTAACACACACTGACACAGGCTAACACTTGCTAACACACACTAACACACACTGACACAGGCTAACACTTGCTAACACACACTAACACACACTGACACAGGCTAACACTTGCTAACACACACTAACACACACTGACACAGGCTAACACTTGCTAACACATGCTAGCACACGCTAACCGAGGCTGCGGTTTCCCAGTGCCATCATGCTAATCCCACTCATTTAGGTCTTTATTTAACCACAGCCTTTCATTGTGTTTTTAGTCACACCCTGCTGCACAAGTTTAGCACGAGATCGTGATTCTCTTGTAGCGGTTTAAAGTACATCCAATTATTATTTTAAGATTTTTGTGTGGTATTGACCAAATCAGAAAATTATGCGAGTGTGCCCTAGCTGCGATGGCTTCTTGTTGATATACGCCTACATGTTTTCTTATACTGAGAGATTAAAGATATACACTTTATATTCCATCATTTTCCTGGTTTGCAGAGGTGTGGACTTGCATGTTGTAACTGGATCTAGTCTGACCTGAGTCACTATTTTGATGACTTGGCCACGTGGACTACGACTTGATTTAAATGTTGACTCACTCAAAAGTTACTGCTTATGTTTAAAACCACCCCACTGGTTTAGCAGGGAATGAACGCTTATCAACGCTGTCAATCAAACCTGTTGCTAACGCTAGTGAGAGCGGCCTCGGGGAAAGAAGGCGCCTACTGCTAAATCTACTTGGAACTTGACTCAAACTTGAGGTGGAAGACTTGAGACTTCCTTACGTCACATGATCGTATCTTCTACAAACACGTCCTGAAACGCATGGGACTTTTGCTGTCTCTAAAGAACATTTACAAGAATAAAAGAGATTTTGACGACCGAAGTATTAGTCAAATATATAATGGTCTTGATGAGTTCTGCTGATTTAGGCATTTTAATATTTCTACTTAATCATGTTTTACCACAGCAGTGAGGCCTGTAAAAAGACGCTCATCCTCGGAGCACATGGCTAATTATGCAGAGTAAACAAGGTCGAGTTAGCACTGTTGCCGCGTTAGCGCTGTTGTCGTGTTAGCGCTGTTGTCGGGCTGCAGTCTCCGTAGTTATTTTACTAAGATCAGCGTCCGCACCAAAGGTATCAAGGAGGTAACGCAAATGTCTTTTCTGTTATTATTAATCTGTTTTAAGAGTCTGCAGAGCCTCCAGTCTGCATTTAAACGACTCTGAGTGTTAGCGGTAGCATTAGCCACAGACGTCAACAGCGGCTACTCCCATCTACGGGTCCTCTCTGATTTGTTACCTACAATGAACTGAATCTGGATTGCTATCCTATTTTTTTTTTATATATTCACAAATTGATTACCCTCGTTTGCTTGAAGATTTTGTTTTGAGTTTTGTGCCCCGCTCCCTCTCTCCCTGTCGCTCCTTCTCTCTCCCTCTTTCTCTCCCTCTCTCTCCCTGTCTCTCCATCTCTCTCCTCTTCACCCTTTGGCACAGTTTTCTTTTAACACCAGCCTGACTTGGCAGAGATGTGGCCCTATAAAGAAGCCCATGCAGGATTAGAGGCTGTTTTTTGGTATTTTGGTTTGGACGCTTTTGCTTGTGGGAAATACTAAATGTTAATAATTTCATGGTTTTGGTGACGGCAGCATGTGTGTGTGTGTGTGGACGGGTATATGGCACATTGTTGGGACTAAAATCAGGTCCCCATGACATAAATCCTTTATTATTAGATCAACGACACGGTTTAACGTTCAGATATGGGTTACAACAATAGACTGTATGTATAAATGGACATAGCTAACGCACTAGCCGCCGCGTTACAAATAGGAAGTGAGCATGAGCGCGCTTCCGGCTCCATCGACTCTGGCGCCGCTGTCTCTGTAATCGCTGCAGTGAGGCTCGTCATTTTGGTCTTAAAATGTTCGCATTAATCGCTCTACATCTGTAATCGCTGCAGTGAGGCTCGTCATTTTGGTCTTAAAATGTTCGCATTAACTCGCTCTACAAGATCCTGGTGTTTTTATTTCACTTTTTTATCTGTGAATCAAGATATGAACATTAATAAAAGACAATTCAGGCACCTTCTTTCTCTGAGGTCGCTCCCGATAGCGTTAGCAACAGACTTAATTGACAGCGTTGCTAAGTGCCCATTCCCTGCTAAACCAGCGGTGCGGGCGGGAAGGGGCGTTGCCTTCAACAGCCTCGCTCCGGATTGGCTCTTTGGTTGCTTTGATACTCGCGGTCGGAAGTCCAAATGTGGAACTCGGCTCCAAATTCGCCCCTATAACCGCTCTGGCCTCGATGAGCTTCATTTGACTGGAGCCGGGCGCTATGGGTGATGTCACACGTCCTTAGACCACTTCTTTACACAGTCTATGGTTACAACAGTTTGTGGTTAAGATTAGGCAAGTACTAGCTATGGTTACGGTTAGGCTCAAGCTCCGGGAAATGAATGATGTCCCCAAAACGCATGCAAACCCAATGTGTGCGCAAACTGACCGCACTGCAAAAATGAACATCTATGTATTAAAATGCATTAACTTCAAAGCATTTATCTTGAGTAGTTTTGACTACTTTGGGTCATCGGGTTTAGGGCTTAGGCAGGGGGGTTACCTTGTAGGCAGAGAAGCGAAATTTTACTGCAAAATATTACTCCATTCATTAAAGCAAAGTTGACAAGTAAAAATTAAAAGTTGGCAACAATAGGTATGTGTTCGAGCATAACATCTGATTATGTTTTGCAGTTATTTCCTTTTGGTGGCTGCTTTGAAACGGCACAAAGGGTCATGCAGGGTTAGGTTTAAGTGAGGACAGACTCATGAGAACCAGATCACTTTGGAGGTAATACAAAGCTAACAAGTCTACAAAATAATGCCTAAAAGTGTGACCTACAACGTAAACGCGCTGTCCCACATGTATTTGAGCAAAATGTGTCCTGCCCCGGTACAGATATATCATTTAAGCAGCTCTTGAGGTCTGTTTGCATCTAATTATCAAGCGTCTTACTGTCCGATAATTAGGAAGTGAACTGTTAGCTGTTGTTGCTAGTTGTTGTTAGCATTACCCTGTTGGCAAAACTCCGCTCTGGCCTCTGAAAGTTGTGAAAAGGTTTAAATGAGGACAGACACACCAGAACCAGATCCCTTTGGAGGTAATACAAAACTAACAAGTGTACAAAATAATGCCCAAAAATGTGACCTACAATGTAAAGGCCCTGTCCCCATTTTTCCACGTGTGTTTGAGCAAAATGTGTCCTGCGTTTTACTGTCCAAAAATCAGGAAGTGAACTGTTAGCAAGCTAGTTGTTGTTAGCATTACCGTGTTGGCAAAACTCCGCTCTGGCCTCTGAAAGTTCTGAAAAGTGCTTATAAACTCATTGTGGTGAATAATTAGGACGTTCAGAATACTTAAGGTAAGTGAGGAATAACTTTGGATCACGGCAAAACAAAATGTCAAATTAACTAGTTATGTTTTTCATGTTTTTAGACAGTAAAAATCAGCTACTGTCACTTTAAGAAAATTGTGATGATTTTTTTCTGTCATATGCTCACTTTTTGAGTAAGAAAATTGTGTTAAACATCAAAATAAAGACATTTTGAAAAACGCAATTTAGATTTTATAACACTAGCCAACATCGCTCTAAATAAATATTTGAACTTTAGATCAGTTTGAGTTTTTACAGTCCATCTCGGAGCAGGGTTAGGCCCACTCACACTCGAATATCTGCAGGCAACAACACGTGCAGACACTCAGAGCAGCAGCAGCAGAAACAAGGGCCCTTTGTCTGCAAGGAGCGCTCACAAACCAGGTCAAACATGCAGGAAAGAGACCGGGGTATGGACGGGTTTCTGACAAAAATGTGCCTAGATCAACAGTATAGCAACCGTGCGTGCTTACGTGTTACCCCGGGGGGATGGTAGCCAAAAATAGTTCACCCAAATACTGTAAAACGATATCACTCAAACAGAAGTAGTACAAATAGACAATAATTATCCAAGAAGCAGTAAAAATGCCTTGGCAAAAACGGATCAGGATATGAAGATGTGAGTCTGGTCACCGGTAAATCCGAGCCTCGGGGCCTAAACGTGGCCGCCCATTGAAGTCGGTGGGCCGTGCTCATTGGCGCATGTCGCTAGTTTAGACGTTTAGCGGCTTGGTGCATCCGGTCCCGCCCTGCCCGTCGACCATGCGCAGTTGAGCTACCTTCCTCCATGAGACTTTGCGTTACGAGAGCGAGCGGCGGTGTTGCGAAGGAGGAAAGGGAATAATAAATAATAAATTATAATGTTTATGCTCCCAGGAGCTTCTGGACCATGTGACCGCTCTAACCAATCAGCGCTTGAGCTTAGCTAGAGCGGACATAGAGTGTAGCCGCTAAGCTAATGATTAAAAAGCGTTTTTTTTTTTAAGATAACAGACGGATTTTGGGCTGAGAAAAAAGTTCACTATCTGAAAATCGGTAAAAATCGCCACAAAATTGGACATTTGTGAAAGCTGTAGGTGCCCTGTCAGTCCCTGTCAGTCCCTGTCAGCCGAACACGGGCAGTTTGTTATTACATTGAGCTCTATGAGAAAAATCCTTTCTGGGCAGGAGGAATTTTTTCTTTGTAGTACCAATGAGTGGCCACTAGTCCAACCCGAGACAGTTCTAAGTTAGCAATACCCTGTCCAGTTATTTTAATAGATCCATGGGTGAAACTCCCTGTTTTTCAAATGGGTGGGATTATCCAATCAGGGACCTGCATGGTCCATTTGTATCGGAAAAAATAAAGGAAAAAAAATCTCACATTGGACTGAAAAACACAGCGGATTTCTGCGGGCAAAGCCTAAACTCTGTTAATCTGAGGTGAGATAAGTTTGATTTGTAAAACATATTTGGCCAATGAGCTCCTTCGTATCACATGTGTCACTGAAAAAAAAACAAATCTGATTGGACGATCACTGTTGACCGGGATTGAGACACAACAGACTGATATCAATCTGTATAAAAAATACACAGAGAGATCAGTCTGGATTTACTAGATAAAAGATTTGACATATGTTTACGCTAATTTGCAAGAATAAGAAACAGCACGGATGCAGAGCTGGAATCAGATCACAATTTTGACTCTTTTTCTTAAGATTTTAACCTATTTTTACACAAATTTACTTTGAACGATCTCCAGAAAGAGCGGGGAGGCAGACCAGGCAAGACACATGAGATATTTTTGTACATAATCATTATTTTGCATAGATTTGTGCATTTTTTACAAAGTTTTATTTAGATTATCCATATTGACAAAGGGTTAAGAGACTTAGAGGCTTATTAAAATTAAATAAAATGAGAAATAAAAGGAGACATGAACTTTAATAGTCTGCGTGAAGTCGATCGGCCAAACTTTCTATTATTACAACACAGAGACAATGCCTTGGCAGCGCTCTCTGATTTCTCCTCGTTTTCAGTATTTCTTCGCGGTCAAACTCGCTCAGCCTTCACATCCTGCCAAACATCTGGAGCGCGGCTAAAAAGCTGAAAGCGCTCAATGAAAGAATCTCTGAAAACAGTGGCTTGGGTTTGGGGATTGTACTTCTGAGCCAAAACAAACATGGCCGCCGGGTTATCTGTCCCAAGCACTAATGAAAACACTCTTTAACACATAGTTTAGCAGCAAGTTTGTGGGGCTACTGTACACAAGCATGGAACTGAAGAATTAATAAAGGTTTGAGATGTTTTGACTCCTGCGTATGTTACTTTTATTAAGCTCTCTTTTTATATGTCTTTTTTCACTTAAAAAAGACATATTGTGCTTGCGTGTGCTGTATAGTTATAATCTATGACACCCGTGGATTATTATGTTATAACCTGCACATTTTAAATCACAATATTCATCTAACTTAATAAAAGAAACAAATCCGCTGACTTTTTGTTAGAAAACTGCGGTGGCCAATGGGAGCTGACGTCGCCGTAAACGTCATCACAGCAAAGACCCGTGGAGCTGGATAGCTGCACATCACGCTAAAGCAACACTACTGAAGAAAAATTAAAATTTTGTTAAAAAAAAGAAAAGAAAACAGTGAAAATGGGGATTGATCAGCAAAATGGCATCTTGAAAATAAGCGATTAAAGGTTAATCAAACATGCACGAATCACTCCAAATACAGCTTTAAGAGGATAAATGAAAAGAAACAACAATAACATGGTTAAAAGCTCTGAAAAGTCCCATTTTGCATTACAGATCTGCTATAAGTGTGATTTTTTTTATATGACTTTTTTATATGACATTTTTAGATGCAATTTTGTTATTCTGGGATGATATTGCTTGAAATACCGAAACGCAGTATTTATTCAAAAAGTGTAGACTCTGAAATACTGACAATATAGTGAATGTTTTTTTGAAGATATGCAAAAGTTGAATATCGAATATATCATTTTTAATGGAAAAATGCTGCAAAAAACTTCCAAGTGATGTCTCTGTACTATTGAGGGTCATTTTTGTCCTTTGAACTTTTTTTTCTGATACTAAAACCTCAACTAATATTTGTGGATTGACATAATATTGTCAGAGAATCATCATCAGAATTTAGATGTATATAAAAAAAATATATATATATTAAGTTTCAAAACTATTCAAACTTTGATTCTGGATTCTGCAGTAAATTTAACAAACGTATATATTTATTTGTTTCAGTTTGGCCTATGTCTTCTTGAGTCTAGCTACTCCCCTTTTGCACCATGTGTTTTGGGGTAAGGAAATATTTGGGGCCTCAGTAGGATATTAAATACTAGCATAATATGTAAGTCGCGGCTCCCAGCGGTGTCCTGTTTCAGGGCGTGTGTTTGGGTTGGCCCGAGTCGTTCACTTTTGGAGGTGAGGAGCAGTGTTCGCTCTGAGAAGCTACAGACGCGACTGCAGCCATGAAATGAAATAAACCAGCGCCATGTTTGAATGAAAGGGATTAACGCTATTGTAAGAATATTACTACTTTACATGATCCTGTTGGAAAAGAAACGTTGGTCCGTGTGGCTTTAGTGTCTGGTTCTGTGTAAAGAAAATTCTCATTCTCATTTTGAGCCATACAAAATCAACTGGAATTACATTTTTAGACCTTCTTGATATACCCAGTTGTATTGTATTGTACTGCAGTGGTGGATGAAGTACTCAGTTTTGCTACTTAAGTAAAAGTACAAATACAGAGGTAAAAAGTTACTCAAGTAAAAGTATCACGTGAAAAAATCTACTTAAGTAAAAGTATTTAAGTACCCGTTTAAAAATGTACCTAAAGAATAAAAAATACGTGTTGTTCATTTGTTTAAGTGTAAATGTAGTGATTTTGATTTTAAAATGACACACATTTTGCTCAACAGTATCAATACGAATCAGTTTCTTAATTTTTCTTATGAATTTTGTGTATTTATTTTTGTTTGCTCAAAGCCGAAGCTTGAACTCGAAACCTTCAGTCAGGATGTTACCACGGACATTGTAAAAATAACCCCTCAAATCATATGAAAAGTACTTTTTACTATGGCTTGGCTAATGACAAGGAGACGCCACAGTGTGATCAAACGAAATAACAGATATATAGTAGTTTATTAGTTGTTATTGGTTACTCACTAAGGACCACAACTTCAACAGTGTAAATATGGTTTTGTTTTGGGGTTTTTTATGAATGAAGATAATGATCATGGTAAACAAAGTGATATTCAATAAGGTAATACTGGAAGGAATGGTGTGACGGTAGTTTTAAAGGGAGACCTGTGTTGGGCCGTTGCTCCCTTCAGATATAATAGGTCAGTTCTGTCTCCTCTGGACAGTTGTGTAAGAGTCTAGACAGAAGAGTGAAGCTGCAGAGGTCAGACTCCTCCCACAGTCTGACCTGGAGCCACACTGTTCTGCTTTGGGCTCATTCCTCGGCTGGTCTTGGTCTAGTCCTGCTCTAGTCCTCGGCTGGTTCTTATCTAGTGCTTGTCTTGTCCTGGTCTAGTCCTGGTCTGGTCCTGGTCTAGTCTTGGTCTGGTCCTTGTCTAGTTCTGGTTTGGCCCTGGTCTAGTCCTGGTCCTTGTCTGGTCCTTGTCTGGTTCATGTCTAGTTCTTGTCTAGTTCTTGTCTAGTTCTGGTCCAGTCCTGTTCTAGTCGTGGTCCTGGTCTGGTCCTGGTCTGGTCCTGGTCCTGGTCTGAGCTTTGCCTAGTCCTGGTCTGGTCCTGGGCTAGTCCTGGTCTGGTCCTGGTCTGGTCTGGTCTTGGTCTAGTCCTGGTCTGGTCCTGGTGTAGTCCTGGTCTAGTCCTGGTCTGGTCTTGGTCTAGTTCTGGGCTGGTCCTGGTCTAGTCCTGATCTAGTCCTGGTCTGGTCCTGGTCTGGTCCTGGTCTAGTATTTGTCTAGTCCTGGTCTAGCCCTGGTCTGGTCCTTGTCTAGTCCTGGTCTGGTCCTGGTATTGTCTTGGTCTAGTCCTGCTCTGCTCCTGGCCTGGTCCTGGTCTGGTCTTTGTCTAGTCCTGGTCTAGTCCTAGTCTGGTCCTGATCTAGTCCTAGTCTGGTCCTGGTCTAATCCTGGTCTGGTCCTGGTTTGTCCTGGTCTAAACCTGGTCTAGTCCTAGTCTGGTCCTGGTCTGGTCCTGGTTTAGTCCTGGTCTGGTCCTGGTCTGACAAGTCAAAGTCAAATAAATGTGTTTAATTATGCTGCCTATTGAAAATTTGTGATTAAAAAATGATTATTAATATTTTGATTTTCTCCTCTCTTTCTCTTCTCAGGTCAACCGATGGCCCGATCCACCCCAGTCCACCACACCCAGCCCTGTCGGACCCAACCCAGCAGCGGGCACCTCCGGAACGGCACCAAAGCCCCTTCCCACTGCCCCCACCACGCACACCCGTCTCCCCATCACAACCACCAAACCCACACCCCCCACACACACTCCCTCCACACCAACGGGGTGCGCAACGGCGGCCCTCACCCCAAACTGGGCTCTCTTCCGCGGGGAGGCTCGTCCACGTCGTCCTCCTCATCGGCCGGGCCCCGACACTCCCCCCCGAAGCTCCACTCCTCGTCGTCCTCCTCATCGGCCGGTCCCAGACACTCCTCCAGGAAGCTCCAGTCCAACCCCTCCATCACGTCCCAGAGCAGCAAGAGGAGCAAGAGCAGCTCCAAGAGTAACAGCTCGCAGATCCCCACAGAAGCCCAGGACGGTGAGGCTCGGGCGGGGAAAGGGCGTGGCCTGGGGGTAGTGAGAGTGTGGGGAATAAATTCATATATTCAAAACTATTTTATCACTGGAAGAGAAGAACGTTTAAGTGTTCATGATGAGCTAGCACCCTTGGTTAATCATACACCTTTTTTGACCCGCTGCAACAAAAAAGATTTTCCCACCCACACCTCCTGAGTGACAGGTGGAGTTAACAAATTGGTGTGTGGAAGTATGAACTTTCAAAAGAAGCTGGCAACTTTAGTGACTGCCTTACCCTTAACTGATAGCAAAAGAAAAATAAACCAAACGCTGTAGGAGTGAAGACGTTTGGCTGCTCATCCAAGCCGCTTCTTCAGTTCTGGTCCAATTACTGCTGGACGCTGCCTTATATCTGTCTGAAGGGAGGAGCTAACAACACTGAAACTAAAAACACCTGTTGTTTACAGTTTCTGAGTTTCTGTTTGTAGGTTGTAGCTTCAGTGTAGTTAGCTCTTCCCTTCAGGTAGATATAAGGCAGTGTCCAGCAGTAATCGGACCAGAACTGAAGAAGCGGCTTGGATGAGCAGCAAAACGTCTTTACTCCTACAACGTTTGGTCCAGTTGACAGATTTAATTTTTCTTTTGCGATGGATTTTACCTGGATGACTGAGGAATTACACATATATCTTACCATTATTGGGCTAAGAGACTGGTTATTTTTCTTCTTCTTTCTTTTATTTAAACCACTGAGGATGGTGAAAGTTGGGCTCTGCAAGTCTTCAAATAGGGATGAAATAGTTTCAAATCTTTGAATAGATTTTACATATTTTTATGTTAAATGGCACCGTTTAAAAATCTGTCATCTTTATGGTCCTAAGTTTTAAACCATTTTAAGTACCATATTTTCCGGACTATAAGTTGCACTTTTTCATAGTTTGGCTTTATGGTCCTAAGTTTTAAACCATTTTAAGTACCATATTTTCCGGACTATAAGTTGCACTTTTTTCATAGTTTGGCCAGGGGTGCGACTTGATGTGATTTGTATGTGAAATATATGTTTTTTTCTTTATTATTATGCATTTTTTTGGCTGGTGCGACTTATACTCCGGAAAATACGGTACTGAATAAGATATATATTTTTAAATTAAATGGTAAGGCAAGTTTATTTGTATTGCACAATTCGTACACAAAGTAATTCAAAGTGCTTTACAGAATAAGAAAGACATTAAAATCACAATACAACAAATCAAAACATAAATAATCATCATAAAATTAACATTAAAAGAGAAGAGTGCAGAATAAAAACCTTTCAGTCATATCCACAGCTAAACAGAACCGTTTTGAGCCTGGATTTGAACATTGTCAAAGCAGAGGCCTGTCTCACTGTCTTAAAAACATTTATTGCAATATCGGCCAACTTATAATGCAGTATCTTACCCCTCTCTCCTCAGACTGCTGCGTCCACTGCATCCTGGCCTGTCTGTTCTGCGAGTTCTTGACGCTGTGTAACATCGTGTTGGACTGCGCCACCTGCGGGTCGTGTGCGGGGGACGACTCGTGCTTCTGCTGCTGCTGCGCCTCAGAGGAGTGCGGAGACTGTGACCTGCCATGCGACATGGACTGTGGGATCATCGACGCCTGCTGCGAGTCGGCCGACTGTCTCGAGATATGCATGGAGTGTTGTAGTCTCTGCTTCTCCTCCTGAGGACTGCCGGGGTCAAAGTTCGCAACTGAGCTACCGGGATTAACGTGAACCAAAGTGTGACGAAGATGCGGATGTCTTGCTGTTCAAGCCCAGTTAATGCCGAGTTTACAGAAGCAATGGTTTTGAGAGATCGCCCTCTGAGGCCAGGCAAGCTTCATGGAAAAAGTCGGAAGTTTTATTCTGTACTGACTGAGGGATCGGGATTAACTTGGACGAGTGTGGAATCAAAAGACGACAAAAATGCAAGTCTTCTAGTTCAGTTTTCCATCATCAAAAGGCATATGTTACCTTACCAACCAACCACACTTCATTGATAAAGTCTTAACTGTGTGATCAAGAAAGGTTGGACTGGTCTAGAATCAAAGTGTGTCGAAAATGCATAAGTCTTGTGAGTCAAGCCAAGATAATGCCAAGTTTACAGAAGCAATGGTTTTGAGAGATCTTCATCTGAGGCCAAGCAAGCTTCATGGAAAAAGTCGGAAGTTTTATTTTGTATTGACTGAGGGATCGGGATTATCTTGGAGTGTGGAATCAAAAGATGACAAAAATGCAAGTCTTCTAGTTCAGTTTTCCATCATCAAAAGGTATATGTTAGAGCTAATGACATCTAGCTTCTCCACCTCAACCGAACACATGTCGTTGATAAAGTCTTAATTGTGTGATCAAGATAAGTTGGACCGGTCTAGAATCAAAGTATGTCGAAAATCTTGTGAGTCAAGCCCAGATAATCCCAAGTTTACTGAAGCAATAGTTTTGGGAGTTCTCCACCTGAGACCAAGCTAGCTTTATGGGAAAAAAAAAATGGATTGGGATCAACTTGAACCAATACGGCATCAAATCATGACAAAGTCCAACACGCCATCTTAAAAGGGGCTGTTGTAAACCCATGTGTCCAACCGACCTAGCAACAAGCATTTGTCAGCCATATGGAACTTCAACTGCGCACGAAGCCTTCCAAAGCCGACATGCCTATACACAATCGCAACAACACCCCAATAGCCAAGATCTGCTTACACATGTAGAAATCTACGTTTGACGCTTGGGAAATGTCTTAAAAGTCTGGACAATTTACACAACGTTATTAACAGACAAGATGTTTCTGCAGTGAAGTGAATCAACTCAGAACAAAAACAAGACTTTCTGTAGTGTCTATGGACATTTCTACACAGCCTGGTTGCAACTTGCACTCTTTTTCTTCAATTCCCAAGTATTTCCGGGGTTTTTGAAATGCCCTTAACAATATAAAGAACTGTGACTGCGTGAGGTCGAACTTACTGCAATGCTTTCAATGCAATTTAGGAACAGAAGTCGTGCCTACCTTCGTTTTGCTGTTTTGGTCTTCACAGCACAGCCTATTTTTGCACTCCAAGCCTACACCGAACAAGAAGCAAGAAGCTATATCTCTACAATAAGCATTTGACTCATTTTCAGTTCAAAATTTTCTAAAATCCATACTTGAGTTCTGCAGACAAGTTATTTTTGCAAGAAAATATCCACTTTATGACCAAAGTAGCCAAGAATGGTAATATTATTGAAAAACAAAATTTGAAATGTGTTTTACAGTTTCATACTTTGAACAAAATGGGTATTGTATTCGAAAACCTCCAAAATCCCCAAAAACGTGAATTTCGATTTGATGAACTTTCGAGTTCTGGAGTTATTTTTGTATCGTGATTGACAACTGAAAATAAAATTTGAAATACAATCTAGAGTTTGACGTTTTGGACAACATGGCTTCCCCTGTCAGTGTTAAAACTACAAACTCTTTTCACCTTAACATCCAAAGCAGCAAGGAGAAAAACTGACACATTTTAAATCAAAACATCGCCATAAAACCTTCTATTATAGGGAATCTTTTTGTGCCTTTTTGACTGACTGGAACTATTTGGAGCGTTCAAATTGACCTCTAAAGGCAAATGAGAAAATTGGCTCCTTTTAACTGGATTTAGATAAGAGCAAAGACCTATAATGGAAAAATGGTTTCTTAGATCTTCGTTTAGTCTCCACAAGGTTATTTCCATTCACTGCAGTGGCTTTTGGGAAGATGGTGAATTGGCCACTGCCTTCTTCATGTCCTTGTTTGCAACCTACAGGAAATAGGAACGTACTGGTGGCTTGTTGCAATAGAAGAGGCTGAAAAAGACACAATTCAAAGACAATCTTGCAATGGATTCCTTGATACTGGATCGTAGACTTCGCAAAACTAAAGATTTTAAAATTAGATCATTTTTTTGTGGAATTTCTGTGCCTTCTTCTCATGTTTTGATTTGCTCTACACTGCAAAAAAGATTATCTGCATCAGTTGAAATTACTGTAATCCCAAATGTTCAAATGTTTATCTTGAGTAATTTTGACAAGCGTAGATTTATGTATTATTAATGTATTCCAGATTATGTCACTATTTCATTCTGGTTTCAGTATGAAAATAAATGTTTTTCTTTTCTTAAGCGAAATCATTTGCCATTGAAGTTAAAAAGATTCATTTAAGAAGTTAGCTTGATACGTTAAAGGCGCTGTACCTGCGTTTTACCGTCTTAAAAAACGTGAAAATCTGATCTAGTTCATTTTAAACGATTTGCAGTGGTCCAAAGTTCTTCCTCACTGACCTTGTGAATTCAGAGCATCCTAATTATTCACCACGATGAGTTTATAAGCATTTTTCACAACGCTCAGAAACCAAAGCAGAGGTTTGCCGTCGCAGTAAAGCTAACAACAACAACTAGCATGCTAAGCGTGCACGTCACACAGTTTTGCTCAAATATATGGAAAAAAATTTGGTTCATTGCTTTTAAAAAATCTGCTTTTACTATTATAAATTTACCCAAAATGAAAAATACATAATCGCAACACATAAACTCTTGAAACCCCATCCAAAGTCACTTTAACTTAGATGCAGATACTCTTTTTTGCAGTGAAGGCGTCTAGATTTCTTGTACAATAAAACCTGTATTAATCCTTGTTTTGTAGATTTTAGTTAAAGATATTTTGCATTCCTTCCGACCAATGTGAAAAACTCCTATATCTTATGTGTTATCAGGTCGCCGTCTCCTGGAAAACTAATTTAATTCAACAGAAAATCTCACAATGTTATGCACACGCCGTTCTATATGCGTCTTGTATAAATGGTACGTTTTTGATAACAGAAATTTCATATGCCCGGACGCATACACTAGCCACATATTCAATACCTCCCATGCATTGCCTTCCAGATCTGTTGCGCATTTAAAATAACTTGATACCAATCGGGCAGGGACCAATAATAAGAAACAGTATTATTTGTGCAATCATATTTTTCATGGAAATACCAAAGAGTTTGACTACAGCTAAGTTTTCTATAGCCTGTAATTACTTTGTCCATGCAGCAGTGGTTTTACATAAAGCCCTTTTATGGGAAATCTAACACTGTTTAATATAAATATACAATAAGGCAAGGTTCTTTCAATGGGAAAATAGTATGGACTGACAATTTCAATACGCGTGAAGGGTCTGTGACTCAAACTCCAAGTAGAAATCACAGCAGTAGTGAGTTTACTTTTACTGCCAAAGAAACGTTGTTTACATCTGTTTTTTACAATGCACGCTTAAATAAATAGTGGTAGATTTTTTTTTTTTTTTTTTGGTTATTAAAGGTATATCTATGTTACACAAAATGGTCACATGACTCTTGTGAGCTTTTAGCTGTGTTTGAATGTTGTTACCTCCTCAGAAACATACCCCGAGTTGTGTTTCGTTTCACTCACACATGTTTAAGTAATCCCGGTTTATTAGTCTGTTTACGTCTCCAAACCTCAAAATGGTCTGTTCCACCTTGTGAGGTCATTAAGTGGTAGTTTTCAAGTCGACAGCAATCTTTTACCTCTTGTTTAGTAGAGATGGGAATTTCCAAGGTTGAAATGATCCAAATGATTCTAGTGAAGGTGTGTGGAGTTTAAAAACACATTGGAGCACTTCCTGTATTACGTGACATCACAAGGTGGAACAGAGCGTTTTCAGCTTGAACGAAGAACTGAGCGTAAAAAATGGAGGGTTTGTGTGTTAAACATGTGTGAATGAAATAAAACACAACCCCGGGTATGTTTTTAATGAGGAAACAACATTATAACATAGATCAGATCAGAAATGGCGCAATATGGGCCCTTTAATCTTATTGGTCCTTATGTTTCCATATAGGATAATTATGGCTTCTTAACTAGTCCCTTTGTGTAAGTTCTTTAGTTTAGTTACCGTAGTTGCGTTATTTCTTATTTAGATGAGAAAACTGAGACTGGTTTGCAAACATCAGTGCTATCGGAGTTTAGTCTACAATCATACAGTGCTATAATTCCAAATATGAAATAGTTATTGGCTCTATCCACAGACAGTATCTTACACTTTAGTTTTGGTCCAAGTATTTTTGATTTTTAATGCTAATTCATGCTAATACAGTTTGCCTGATTTACCGAACAAAAGGCACAGTTAATGTTTACAATAAGTGAAAGGGTCCTATTGCAATTCAAACTCAGATTAGTTTTTTAATTATAATTTTTAATAGATATTTTACTTACATCTCAAGTAGTCATTTTGAACCTTGGAGAACCAGATTAGCATCAGAATTAACCCTGTAGCGTTGACTGATTGAGTAATCGGGGGTATTTGAGTATTGTTAATCTTCAGTGATAACTTGACTTAAACCAAACCTTATGGACGTTTTGCTATATCTGCACAGCCTTGTTATGCCAACTCAGGTTCTCTTCCTGTCAGAAAAACAGGACCCAACCCAAATATATACCTTTATGTGCCCATAGGAAAATCACGTTTATTGTTCTAGTGATGTTACCCATTGCATTTCTCAGACCAAAGAGTATGTAAAAAATACCGTTGTTTCTGCGTATCAATAAAATTAAGTTTACTGACTATGTAACTGGCTCTATGCACGACAGCGCGCGGCAACCTCACTGTTAGCGTCACTGCTTCCTGTCCAAACGGTATCGCTGTGAGGTTTTTGACAAGTCACGCTAAAATTAATAAATATTTAAAGATCGGGCAGTGGACAGGGAGCTGCGCGTGGATGCCACTGACGACATGTTAAACACTACAAATAAAATGAATACTTCACCAGTTTGTCTCCGTGCTAACGCTAATGCTAACTTTGAGGCATAACAAAAACATTAAAACAACGCCACAAACTGAAGTATTCTACATTTAAAAAACAATCGAGTAGTCTTTGTTTTATTTTATTTGAATTTTAATACGTTATTTGTTTTATATGTTACGATTTTAATGAAAATTAGCATAAGCGTTGAGACACAGCGAGCTAGCTAGCGTGCTACTGTGCACAGAGCCAATATTAAGCATCTCAAAGTTGGACCAAAGACGTCTCTATGTGTTATGTCACAGATGTTTCCTAACTTTATTCGATTCGGACATGTTTTACACTGCAAATACTTGTTAAAATGTGTGTACTTATCTGAGAAATTGAGTAGTTTTGACTTGATTTAGTTACATACACAGGACCACCGTACATTTTTTGCTTTGGATCAAATTATTTTAAAGACAAAACAACCCATCAACCCATTTATTTAAAGCCAACATTTACTTTTTTAAGAATTATCTGCCTGCGAAACATCAAATAACCCTAAAACGCCATTAACCCCAAACTAAATCAACTGCATTACATAAAATTAAGTCAAAATTACTCAAAACAAGGTTCATATTCAAATTTCAAATCATGTTAATTCATTCAAGTATTTCTTCTTTTTTCCCTTTTTTGCAGTGTGTATAACCTTATTTAAAGTTGGACGTGTTTTAGGGCTGGCCACCTGTCCGTAGTTAGCATTAGCTGTTTTTGTTAGCCTGTAGTCCACTATATGTCGCTGTGTTTACATTAGTCTATGTTGAGTCCATTTGAATCGCTGAATCGTGGAAGTGGCATTCAGACCCTGTAAAACTGAATAAACAATGTGAAATACAGGCTCGGACTTGGTTTATGTGACGCTTATTAAATGTGGCATAAAACGACTTTGTACAAATATAAAGTCATAAAAACGTCTGGGTTAATACATCAGATTACATCATGTGAAGCTGTGGTTCCCAAATGGAGGGTGGGGGCTCAAAGTGGGTCAGAGGTGAACGTTGTACGGCTTTTGGTTAGTTTTAAGGTAAGTGGACTGTTTTATTAAAAGAAAACACGTGTAATATTCTTAGTATATTAAGGGATTTATTATTTGGAAATGGCTCTGACGACCTCAACCAAAGCTTTAGTTGTTGTATATTGCAATGATGAAAATAAATCTTTGAGCTTTGAGTTGAAAGGAAAAGCTCTCGATTTACCGGTCAATCCAGGTTTCTACTCTCAACTATGGTCACGAGCTTTGGGTAATGACTGAAAGGACAAGATGGCGGATACAGGCAAAATGAGTTTCCTCCCTTAGAGATTGGGTGAGGAGCTCAGTCACACGGGAGGAGCTCGGAGCAGAGCCGCAGCTCCTCCACGTTGAGGTGGCTTGGGTATCGTTTCCGGATGCCTCCTGGACGCTTCCCTGGGGAGGTGTTCCGGGAGGAAACCCCCGGGATAGAGCCAGGACACACTGGAGGGACTGTGCCTCTCGACTGGCCTGGGAACACCTTGGGGTCTCTCTGGAGGAGCTGGAGGAAGCGTCAGGGGTGAGGGAAGTCTGGGAGTCCCTGTCCAGACTGCTGCCCCTGCGACCCAGCTCCGGATAAGAGGAAGAAGATGGGTGGATGGAAGATACAGTGCACAAACACGCTAAATAGACAGATCCAGGCTTTTCATTTCCAAGAACGATATCGATACTTTGGGTTTAAACACCAACCAACACAAGAAGAGACCGACAGAAGAATTTTCTCCCTTAAAATTGAAATAATGTATGACAAAACCGAAATGTGTTTAGGAAGTGGTTATTTATTCTTCAAACATCTTCAGCTTAAATAAAGTTCAAACAATATCCAGCACATTTGTCTATATTTTAAACCATATCTGTTCAGTCTCAGTGTTGGTGCCGCATTTAACCCGTTTACAATGTCGTTCCAAATGTGTTTTTTTTTACAATCATGCATGTTCCTGGATATATTGCACATGAATATTTTGGACATTTCCCGTTCCACATTGTGACATCATTAGGAGGTAATCCAGTAAGTGCTCCTCCATGTTTTTCAAGTTCACCTACCTCCATCAAACTCATTCGGATCTTTTCAGCTACTGCTTTTAGCCTTATTTATACTTATTTAGGTTCATATAATGCGCCAGATCGTTGACTGTGACTGTTAATGGCTATAGTTGGGTCACAATAAGAAAATCAGAGATAGAATTGGGTCTGAGAACTCGCAACGGAAATATATGAAGTAGACATGAAACCTGACTGTCATACTACGAACTGTGAATTTGTTATTTTGCAGAATAACAGAGAGAGTGGTAGAAAAGAGGGCACAGAAGAAAACAACAACTGGTCCAAGGTTTAATGTGAGTGTTTTTAAAGATGTGCCAAAGTCCTAAGAGGAATGTGGGTTCATGCCAGTGCAGCAGAGAGAGGAAGGAGGGAGGAGGAGGGGAGAGGGCGAGAAGAGGGAGAGAAAGAGAGGGAGGAGGGGAGGGACAAACAGAGAGAAGTGAAATGGAGTTAAGCGAGTGGTAGGGATGGAAAGATTCTGCAAAGGTGAAACTTAACTAGTACAAGTACAAAATAAATACTCGTGTTATACTGTAGTGGGTAGATTTTTGTGTCATTTTTGAGTAAATTTTTAAAGTTGTATTTAATATTATAGCAAAAGAAAAATATAAAATCTGTCAAATGGACAAAACGTTGTAGAAGACGTTTGGCTGCTCCAAGCCGCTTCTTCAGTTCTGGTCAGATCACTGCTGGACACTGCCTTATATCTGTCTGAAGGGCGGAGCTAACTACACTGAAACTCAAAACACCTGTTTACAGTTTCTGTTTGTAGGTTGGGTCTGTTGTGCTACTCTAAGTGTGAACTGTGCCCGAGTCCTACTTAGCGTAGTCATTCAAGCCCCTAATGAGTGATTTCACACCTATTAGCCCTATTCTTTTCTTTGGGCCAGGATGAATCAGCTTTAAACTGTTTATAAATATAATAAAATGTAAAAGATGAATCTAAAATGCAACTAGAATTGCATAAAAAAGTCACCTGAATAGTGTTTTCCATCCATACTTTATACATGTAGATACTTTACTTATACTTTTACTCAGGTACAAGTTTGGCGGCAGTAGACTACTTGTAACTGAGTACATTTTTAGCCATGTATCTGTACTTTTACTTGAGTACAAATTTCCTCAGGCCGGGATTCAAACCATCCCCTGTATCTATGGCTCAACTCAAGCCGGTCCACTCTCTGAACGTGTCTGATACAGAGTTATGTAAAATAAACACACAGTTAGAACTTTTTGTTATAACTGTTAGGTGCATTCACTCTTGCTCACAAGCTTAATCAAAATGGGGACTAAACCAGGACTAGTACAGAATAGGGGTGTGCAAAAATATCAAAAT
>JACM01073876.1:0-11647 GCA_000787095.1 Periophthalmodon schlosseri | reverse complement strand
TAGTAGTAGTAGTAGTAGTAGCTCTGTACACACTCCTCTCAGACTGAGCAGAGTTGAACTCAAACCAAACGCTGCAGAACAGTTTCAGACGTCGCTCCAGTTCAACATCACGTTTCATTTGTGTTTAGGAGCGAACGGACCCAGAGGACGCTCAAAGTCAACGCTTTGAACTCGAGCTGCGTTATGAAACCAGCCCCTCAACGGTGTTTACATCAGACCTAAACTAACGAACGAGGGGTGAGGAAGAGTTTACGGGACAGTTAGGGTGAGGAGGCCGGTGGTTCTGCTGCTGCGGGTGAAGGAGGAGAGAGACAGAAAGAGACAGAGAAGACATTTGGGAAGAGATCTCACGTCGAGATGTCAAAAAGTCCCTTTTACTCACAGTGACAGCAAAAAATAAAAACATACCAGATTTGAGAGGCCAAAATTGTGAACTGCAAAATGTGTTCATTCTGTAGAACATCATCATCCCATCTCTGAAGCTAAGCGCGGCCGGGCCTGGTTAGTACGTGGACGAGAGGCCGCTCGGAAAATCAGGTTTCACAGTGGGGCGCCAGTGGCTCTAGGGGAACTTTCATTGTGTCCTTAAGCAAGACACTTCGTCCATCTTGTTTAGTATAGAAGTAGTTCAAGTGGTCGGAGCAGCCAAAAAGTGCTGTTAAGTACAAGTAGTAAAGTGTTGTACTTAAGTAGAATTTTTAGGCGTC
This sequence comes from Periophthalmodon schlosseri, assembly GCA_000787095.1. Taxonomy (NCBI): domain Eukaryota; kingdom Metazoa; phylum Chordata; class Actinopteri; order Gobiiformes; family Gobiidae; genus Periophthalmodon; species Periophthalmodon schlosseri. The sequence goes on along the minus strand of JACM01073876.1, from coordinate 10,940 downwards.
TGTACTTTGCTTAAGTACATTTTACAGCGAATACTTTTTACTTTTGCTTTACTACATTTGAGAGCAGGTATCTGTACTTTCTACTCCTTAAAATGTTCGCATTAACCCGCGCTGCATGATCCTGGGGGTTTTATTTCGCTATTGGGACGTAACTCGAGATATGAACATTAATAACAGACAAATCGGGCGCCTTCTTTCCCCGAGGTCCCTCCCGCTAGCGTTAGCAACAGGTTTGATTGACAGTGTTGCTAAGCGCCCGCTCCCTGCTAAACCAGCGGTGCGGGCGGGAAGGGGCGTTACCTTCTACAGCCTCTCTCTGGATTGGCTCTTTGGTTGCTATGATACCGCAGTCCAAATTCGGCGCTTCACTTCAGGTTTGATTGACAGCTTTGCTAAGCGCCCGCTCCCTACTAAACCAGCGGTGCGGGCGGGAAGGGGCGTTCCCTTCTACAGCCTCTCTCTGGATTGGCTCTTTGGTTGCTATGATACCGCAGTCCAAATTCGGCGCTTTAACCGTTAGCCCCGATGAGCTTCTTTCGACCGGAGCCGAACGCCGCGGGCGACGTCACACTCACTTAGTCCACTTCTTTACACAGTCTGTGGTTTAACCTGATCACGACACAGAGGGAGAGATTAGCTCATTCCAAACATAACGACTCTGCTCCGTCTCATTACAAAGACGTGGATTAGAATCTGAAATCACCTCATATAAATATCTCGTTTCACAGATGAACCGGGCGACGTGGGGATTCTGGCGCTGATCAAATATTACACAAGAACAACAACAAAATGTGTCTGAGTGTGGGACTTTACAAGCCCAGTGTTTACAGAGCCGCTGTACTACACGGGTCTGCTGCTCGTGCGTTTGGATAAAGTTTTGTTCGAATGTCGTCCTAAGTGTTGTTTATTTGTTTATTATTCATATTTACAGTTTTGACTCAGTAATTTCAGTTCAAATTAAAACAACAAAAGTGCAAAATAAGTGAACGTGTCTAAATACTTAATAGAAATTAAACCAACTCTAATTTTGTATAGGCCAGTGGTGCAACTTAACAAAGTAAAAGTAGTGAAGTACTATTATGTAAAATTTTAGGTATCTGTACTTTACTTAAGTACATTTTACAGTGGATACTTTTTACTTTTACTTCAGTACATTTGAGAACAGTATCTGTACTTTCTACTCCATTACATTTTTTAACTGGACTGAAAAGTATTTTTTTTATTATTATTATTATTGTCTGAGACCTGCTGAAAAGGCTGAGGGTTTATTTTTAACACGTTCATAATTTGAGCAAATAAAATTATCCAAATAAAAACAGATGGAAAAAAACAGTTGATTCAGTTGTTTCTGCTGAACAAAATTCAGCTCAAATTTTCTACAAAATCACTTCATTTGAAGCTTTGTAAAACCTCAAAATCTGTGTGAAATACTTTTACTTTTTACTCTTTAAGTACTTTTTTAAATGAGTACTTTAATACTTTTACTTTAGCGATTTTTTCATGTGATACATTTACTTTTTTTTTAGTATTGTTTAGCTCCAGTTTCTGTACTTTTACAAAACTGAGCACTTCTTCCATCACTGCGATAGGCTGTAATAAGGAAAATCATTAAAGGTGCAATAGGTAACTTTTCTGGTGGAGGATCTTGAATGTTCCACAATATAGCGTTAAACTTGTCTATTTATTCCATTACAGATGTTCTTATTTCTCAAAATTATATATAAAAAATACTACTGTGAGTGAGGTCACCTCTCCACAGATCGGACCTGTAACGTGGCCTGGCGCTGTCATCTGCTCGTCGCCATGGAGACATGAGTTTAATTGCATACTGAGGTAAAGCCATAACATCTCCATGGGGACAAGTGCAGACCCTCCTACAGAAGTTACAGAGTGAAACTTTAAAAATCAGCCTTCTTCACATTGTGTCTGAATCTAATTCTAAAGTGTTTTACTGTCCCATAATCAGGAAGTGCACTGCTAGCATGCTAATTGTCATGGTAAACTCAACTCTGGTCTCTGAAAGCTGTGAAACGCACTTTTAAACTCACAATAAGGATGTTCAGAATGGATAAGGTAAGTGAGGAATAACTTTGGACCTCTGCAAACTGTTTAAAATGAACTAGTTGTGTTTTTCATGTTTCTAAGACGGTAAAAAATCAGGTACAGCGCCTTTAAACGATTAGACGAGAGAACAGCCGGTACAGAGCCAGGTCAGATCATTCACCCTTAAGACGGGCACTACCCTGTTATACGTGTGGAGCGAGTGTCTCTGATCGACGCCCAAATGAACCAGAATGAAACAGAAACCATAAGTTCTCTGTCTGTGTAACTGATCACTTCAAATATCTACAGCTCTTCAGGACTCCAGGCGATAATCCATCAAGATCTACAGAATCTATTTGAGTTTATTACAAGAACGAGCTGGAAGGAAAACGCAACATTTGTGCCAATTTCGCCTCAAATTCCAAATGAGAGTCTAGGCATCTGTCCCTGGGAATTATCGAGTTCAGCTCAACATTTTAAATAGAAATATGCCGCCTTTTCATATTTGTATTGTTCCCGCATAGACATGTTGTGCCGGTTTATGTTTGTAAGTAAAAGTTCACCTGTCTCACACCGGACGGCCACGTTCGTGACAGTCGGGCTCGTTCACATCGCTCACGTGCTCTTTCATTTCGTACCATGTGACCGCTCTAACCAATCAGCGCTTGAGCTTAGCTAGAGCGGACGCAGAGCGGAGCCGAAGCTGACGCTTAAAAAGAGTTTTTTAAGACAACAGACGGATTTTGAGCTGAGAAAAAGTTTATGGTCTGAAAATAGGTAAAAAAAAAAAAAAAAAAACTGTCTCAAACTGAAAACACGCTGTTCTACTTTGTGATGTCATGTGGGAATACAGGAAGTGCTCCACTGTTTTTTAAACTACAACAGACGGATTTTGAGCTGAGAAAAAGTTTATGATCTGAAAATAGGTAAAAAAAAAACAAAAATTCTCAAACTGAAAACACACTGTTCTACTTTGTGATGTCATGTGGTAATACAGGAAGTGCTCCACTGTGTTTTTAAACTCCATACACCTTCACTAGAATCATTTGGATCATTTCACCCCTGGAATTGCCCATCTCTACTGAACTAAAGGTAAAAGGAGCTGTTAACTTGAAAACTACCACTTCATGACATCACAAGGTGGAACAGAGCATTTTGAGCTTCGGAGATGTGGACAGACTAATAATAAAGTGTTACTCAAACACGTGCGAATGAAACAAAACACAACTCCAGGTGTGTTTTTGAGGAGGTAACAACATTATAACATGGCTTAAATCTCACACGAGTCAATTTTGTGTAATTTCACCACGGAGACAGAAAGGTTACACAGTGCACCTTTAAGACTGTCCAAAGGCAGAGAACACAGACCCGCGCGGGGTTAATTTCGAGACCCGTAGAGTCAGAGCTGTGGACACAACCGCACATATTCAGCCTCTGTTGATTAAAACAGAATCTCAGTGTTTAATTAAAGCTTCAGCCCGGGGTAAAGGTTGCTATGGAGACGGCCTCAAGAGGAGTCTAGTCTAGAGGGTCTTTTCTTAGTAATAACAGTAGATAATCTAAGTATATAATCTAATGCTATTGTTCTGATAGTGTTTATACAGACACAGAGCGAGGTAATGTGCTTTAAATGTAATCAAAGAGGCATCATGTAACTTTTCTCGCGGATGGGTCGTCACGCTCATTAAAATTCTATTAAAAACAACACTAACCTATGCCTGATATTATCTTCTTTCACTTTAATGTAATTCACACAAATCGTCGCAGTGATAACAGCTACAGGGACTGCGGTGGCGCCACCTCCAGGTCAGGACAGGATAATGTACAGACAAAATGGTTGATGATGATTTTCGCAAACACATTTGAAGTAACTGTAAAACAAAACTCACACAGAAAACAGCACTGCGGTTTAAATGTCATTAAAGAGGCATTATGTAACTTTTCTTGCGGATGGGTCGTCACTCGTTAAAATTGTATTAAAAAACAACACTTACCTATGTCTGATATTATCTTCTTTCATTTTAATATAATTCACACAACAATCGTTACGGTGATAACAGTTACAGGGACTGCGGTGGCGCCACCTCCAGGTCAGGATGATGATGATTTTCACTAATACATTTGAAATAACTAGATTTACAAAACATGCAGAATTTATTGTAGTTTTTCATAAAAGCTGTAATGATATTTAGTTTAATCAATATTTAGCTTTTAGTTTTGGAGGAAGGGCATCTGGTTTAAAAAATCTGCAAAATCACATCCAAACTGGGAGCAGCCAAAGGTTTAAAAAAGTGTATTTGACATGAGAGCGTGGTGCTGCTGTTCTGATTACAGTCGTTAAAAAGGGGGTTTGATGAAGTAAAACTCAATGGTGCCCTCGTGTGGTTCAAATAATAACTGCAGCTTTTTGATGAACACAACAGTGAGTTTTGAATTCAAACCAAAGTATATGACCTCCTGCTGCGGTCCACAAAATTATTCAGAGTATTTTGCAGTCATGGTATCAACTAATTTGAGTAAGTATTCAAACTTCCACAGTAAGGCGTTAAACATAACTAGAATTTACTCAATTACATGCTCTTATAGCTTAAAAATACCTTACCATATTCTTACTGTGAGCGGGGTCTCCTCTCCATAGATTGGACCCGTAACTTGGCCTATAGTGACATCATGGAGATAGATAGGCTAAATGCCACGTACTGTAGACTGTTCCAGGTGAAGCAACAACTTCTCCAAGGAGACCGACACAGAAAAGTTACGTAATGCATCTTTAATTATTTGTAATCAGTGAATTTGACTTAAATCAGACCTATTCTACAAACTGGACTTTTCAGAGCTTTTAAACATGTTTTAGTTGTTTCTTCTCATTGAGCCTCTGAAGTTGTATTTGAAGTAATTCATGTTTGAGTTTTAATCTCTTATTTTCAAGACGCCATTTTGCCGATCTACCCCCGTTTTCACCTCCACCGGTGCACGCCCACTTCCTTCTCCAGTTTTATTTTCTTAATCGGTGATTAAGTAGGATTCAGCAGCGTCGCGCAGTCATTTTGTTGGGCTGCCCGCGAGTGTGATGCGCAGCTATCCATAGGGGGCGCCGACAGCATGCGGCGCTTTTAGATGAATATTGTGATTTAAAATGTGCAAATTATAACATAATGATCCGCAGGTGTCAGGGAATATAACTATAGAGCGACACAAGAACAATAGGGCTGATTTAACTACCGCAGTTGGCTGAGTCCGTCCTCGCTGAACTCAGATAAAGTTTGAAATCACCAGCCTCTTCGTAAAAGTCTCGGCCGCTTCCAGACTGACTGCTCCGTGGGTGTGAGCGGCAGTCGTCCAGTCTCAACATAAAACGCATTCTATAAATAACTCCGTAAAACTTGTCTCTAAAACGACTAATTCATTTGACTCTCAGATGTTTGACTTTGAGGGATTTCACACCAGATTGAACTCAGCACTGTTACGACTAAGACGGAGCTGACACCACATAATGAAAACGCCATTACACACAGGGGAAAAAGACAATATTTAATTACACTGTAGAATACGCTTCCCAAAGGCATTCAAATGGAACATATTAAAAACTGATCAAGATTACAACTGAAACATGAACGAAATACAGAGTACAAATTATATAAAATAACTTACAAAATTCAGGCTGAAACATGCACATACAAAACAGTGATCAGCCATAACATTACAATAAAACCATAGACTGTATAAAGAAGTGTGACGTCACCCATAGCGTTCGGCTCCAGTTAAATAAAGCTCATCGAGGTTTAGCAGTTATAGGGCCAATTAAAGCTCATCGAGGTTTAGCAGTTATAGGGGCCAATCTGGCGCCGAGTTCCATATTTGGAATTCCCACCGCAAGTGTCATAGCAACCAAAGAACCAATCAGGAGCGAGGCTGTTGAAGGTAACGCTAAGGATTTGACTTACAGCAGAAATTCCTCTTATTCTTATTATGTTCTATTGTGATGGGTAAACTTTTGAAGAAATCATTTTATTCCTCCTCAAACAAATTGAAATGCCTGCTTTTTAAAAATATAGTAGTTTAAATTATGATGCCGTATCTCTGACAAAATCACACTGGAGTTGTGTTGTCTTGAACTGTCTATGGACTCATATTTAGTCCATTGCGTCCATATTCCTTACCCTTCTCTGGTATAGATGTTCTTGTGTTAATTCATGAAGCTTCTCCTTGTTTTTAAAGTTCATACATCGGTCCACCACGAAATACCACCGCAGATTTGCCACACGCTAGCACTGTTTTTTAGCATCGGACAAGCTTTTTACTGGGAAGTGGTCTGTAGGACTAACACAGCTTTCAACTTCACTTACTTTTGCCTTCTACCAACACTCACATCCAAACAGTCCAAATCCTTAAAGTATCAATTCTCCCAATAGATCTTCTACACTGCAAAAAAATGTCTAGGTAAGATAAAATACATAAAATACATTACATGTTTTTCTTACTAAAGCAAAATAAGAAAAAAAAAGTTTGGTTTAGTTTCTTTTTTTAAATTTAAATCAAGATAAACCCTAAACATTTTAAAAAGTGCTCTGTGTAACCTTTCCAGAGGATGTTCTACCACCTGCTTGTCCCCAAGATGATTTCGAGGTTATTGCTTTGTCTAAAACGTACCACAGTAAAGCCTCGTTTCCGCTGGTTCACTTTGGGGCCACAAGTGTCTCCACTGTCTAAAGTGAACCGCACCTCCCCGTCTGAGGGGTCCGAAGCTCTGGACCCGGGAGAGTACTAGCTCCCAGAGGGGGTCAGCGAGGCCCAGGTCGCTTTAGCTAAGGCGCGGCTACACAAGAAACGAGACGACTGGGCAAGAGACAACGCAGACTCAAGACGACAAAAAGCAGATATCAACAGCATGATAATCTCTCACCAAACACTGGCTTGATGCTGTATTTTCAGTTATTGCGACTTTAGATGTGGAGCCGCAAAACAAAGCACAAATGCATCAGCTGTTTCCTGTTTATGCATCTAACACGAGCTAAAACCCAGTGGATTATGTAAACAGAGGTTAAGACGCAGCGCAGCGACAGAGAAGTGAAATAAATGCAGAAAAAGCTGACGATAAACCGGAAGTAGTTTTGTGTTTAAGTTAGCTTTAGCTTTAGCCAAATTGGCTTTATGATAACAAGTATAATTTAAATGTGATTTTGATTTTATTTATGAAGAAAACTGTTGTAATGTTCGGGTGATTCACGGAGTAGAGCTCGGCCCCTGGACCCAGAGCCGTGCCCAGAGCATCGAAACCCAACTCGGCTGGAGGGAGCCACACCAAACGGACCCACTCCAAGGCGGCCCCAAGCGAACCATCCCGGTGGAAAAGAGGTTCATGGCATCAAGGCATTACTTATCTGTATCCATGGAGACGAGCAGGTGATAATAACAGGCCAAGTAACAACTGTCGAGAGGCGACCGGACTCACAGTGAGAATATATGTTATTCATTGTATTTTGAGCAATAAAACACCTGTAACAGAATAGACAGTTTTAATCTCATACTGTGCAATATTCCAGACAATAACATCTCCATGGAGACACGCAGGACCCCCCCAGAAAAGTTACACAGTGTACATAATTCAACTCACTGAAATCTTACCGAGAATTTACTGTTTCCATTGCAATCCAATAACATCGGGACATCAGCTTGTGCTTCTGAAACAGTCCAACCCCCACATCCCCACATCCCCACATCCCCACAGTCCAGATGATTCCTAGTAATGACCATATGGAGCGGTCTCCTTCAGCTCGTGGTAGCCCTGGTGCTTAGACTCTGTGGACAGACAGAGAGGGAGGTTAGATTAGCACCCCTATGTACCCACCCAGTGTATGACAAAGGCTCTTTTACAAATATATAAACATAATATCTTTTAAAATGAGAAAATAAGGTAAAAAAAAAAGAAAAAAAAAAGAAAAAAGTAAATATAAACCATCTATTTAAAGGCAGAGTATGTAACTTTCTGAAGGCACCTGCATGATTCCATGGAAACAGAAAGTTAAACCACACTTCGGAACGTTCTCCATGGAGATAGATACGTGTTATGCCATACTGTGGAATATTATAGCTAAAGGAAAAACATTTCCATGGAAACAAGCAGGAAGAGGCCCCTCCTCCAGGCCAAATAAGAGTCAGGTTTGTGGAGATGCAAGCCCGCTAACAGTAAGGACATGCCTATTTTTAAACACAACCGAAATGAAGTTACCATGGTTTTATTTTTGTATATTTTTGGGCTAAAAAGTTACATACTGTAGCTTTAACATAAATAAATCCTAATATTGTTTACTTACCCATTTCTTAATTTTTGCAGTGTAGCAGTATATATGTTTTTTTAAATGTATTTTAATTTTAAATATTTGTGAATCACTTTTTTTTTAAACATGAACTGAATTAGTGAAACAAGCACAGGCACAGAACTAACCCAGCTTCACGTTATAATTTTCTGCACGTCCCAAATGATGTAGACAAAGATAGCCACTAGCAGGATGCGTTTGAGAGTATACACGAGTGCTGTAGTACCCAGGCTCATATTCTGCTCCACCAGGGGGCGCTGTTCACTGCAGTTCACCACTTTCCCCTGCGCCGCTCCCAGGATCGTCATGATATCCACCAGGTCCAGTTTGCCCTCCTCTTTAGCCTCCTCCACCTCTTCTGCTAACTCCCTCGCTGCTTCCTCCCTCTCCTCCATCTCCTCTTGGGTCAGCATCGCGTTTATCCCTTGGCCTGCTGTTGCATTCCCAACCTGCGGCGGCGCTAGCGAGCACAGAGCCCTCACTTGCCCGTACGACTTCAGGTGGGCCACGTTAGCGCGCAAAAACAACATAAGTACGTTCAAATCGTTCAAAGCGCATCCGAGTTTCCGTTGATTCATGATGTCCAAAGCGGGGAGGACTTGGTAGACCGACAGAAAAGTAGTGTCCCAAACGAAAAGGCGAACCAAGCTAAACACGACGATCGGCGCTAGCAGGACGTAGATAGCGCCGTTGGCAACGCTAATCACCTGGAAGACCAGCTGTCCAATCATTTTGCACTGCACAAGCTCGGGGATCCAGTTTTGATCTCGTAGCATCCCGGTTCGCACGAAGCAGCTGAACTCATCTTGTAGGAAGGCGGACAGGTGGAAGTATGCTAGGTACAAACACGCCGCCGTCATAAAAGTTAGCAGAAGGAAGCCGCGGAGGAACAACATGCTAACCAGGAAGTAGGACTGCTGTTTGCATCGCATGTAGCGCTCCAGCAGGGGGTATTCGAAGTAGCGCTTCTTCTTGGCCCTGTAATTTAAGCAAGAAAAATACCAAGTTAGCAAAGCCTCCCAAAGCGACCACATGGTTCTACTTTGGGATCTAAGCCACGCCCACACACAAGACAGAGCTCTACAGAGATGTGAGAGGAGACGAGAGAGTGCTCTGTCACCGAGGGAGGGGAAATACAACTTTCACATTCTATGGTTTAACAGTTTTGAAGTGTAATTCAAACATAAGTTACACTGAGTGAGGACCACAGACTGTATAAAGAAGTGGACTAAGTGAGTGTGACGTTACCCTTAGCGTTCAGCTCCAAATGAAGCTCATTGAGGCTAGAGCGGTTATAGGGGCCAATTTGGAGCTGAGTTCCATATTTGGAATTCCCACTGCGAGTATCATAGCAACCAAAGAGCCAATCCGGAGCGAGGCTGTTGAAGGTAACGCCCCTTCCTCCCTGCACTGCTTAGCAACGCTGGCAATCAAACCTGTTGCTAACGTTTTCAGGAGCGACCTCAGGGAAAGAAGGTTCCTGATTTGTCTGTTATTAATGTTCATATCTTGACTTATGGGCACAAGAGCAAAATAAAAAAAAATAGGATAATATAGAGCGGGTTAATACGAACATTTTAAGACCAAAATGACGAGTCTGACAGCAGCAGTTACAGTTTTTCAATGTAAAGTGAATTGGAGCCAGAGTCGATGGAGCCGGAAACGTTCATCAACATGGAGCTGCTATGGAAAAGTTTGGGTGTTTTTGGTGCAAAGTTTGTAAAGTTTGGACGGAGGAGTCATATCAGCGTGAAGGGATTAACAGAGAGAGACTGCGGCTGTTTCATAAGGACTCTGATAGTGTGGTTTTCTGATCGCCGATCGCATCAACGAGGTAAGAATCTATGGTGTGACGCTATAGGGCAGGTGCATCATTGTCAAACAGACTTAAATTTATCTATGTATCTATATATAGATACATAGATAAGTGCAGGTGCATTCTGCTGGAAACAAACTTAAAATAAAGCAATGTTGGCGTCAAGATGAGTTAAAACGTTCTTGTTTCAGTTTTTACCAGTGCAACACTTCTCAATAAAGACTCTAGAAACAGGCAGATTACTGTACGAATGCACTCGAAAACGCAAACGACATGGTGTCATTTCAAAACTAATCCTGAGTGAATCGCGCTTTAGTCGAGATACACTCAGTCTGTGGTGTGCCGTACCGGTCGAGCTCGGCCTGGAAGGTGAGCGGGTTCTTGGTGCTTTGGCGCAGCTCCAGGATGTTCTGTGCCAGGCGGATGGAGCGGTTGTACGACTTGTCCAGTTCATCTATAACAAAGAGCAGGTCTGACCCCAGAGAGGGCATCACCAGCTGCCTCCAGATGAGCGCGGGCAAATACATGAGCACCGCCATGGCGAGGAGGGAGTACGGGAACATCTGAGGAGGACACGAGGGAGAGATGATACAACACCAGGCAAAAGTTTGGACACACCATCTCATTCAGCGTTTTTATTTATTGTTTTTTTTTTTACTACTTTCTACATTTGGTATACACAGAAGACATCAAATATATGAAGTAAAATGGAATTAGCTCAGTTGGCAGAGTATTTGTCACTGATCCGAAGGTTGGCAGTTCGA
>JACM01053559.1:0-14156 GCA_000787095.1 Periophthalmodon schlosseri | reverse complement strand
ATCTTTAGTTTAAAGCTGTCTACTTAACAATCAACAATCAGTTAAGGGGCCAATGGCCAAACGCCAAAATGTTGTCACTATCAGTCAAGAGCTTTCGGTTGTAGAGTCACACAGTAGATTGAGTGTTTGTGCCACCTAGCGGCGAAATAAGAAAACAAACTTAAAAATCAAATATTTTCTGCACATGTCAAGCTTCATTTTATTGTCCCCCGTGGATGAAAACAGAAACCATACAGAATGGTACTCACATGCAATACAAAAATATGATTTTTACATAGAACATAAAAAAACATGTATTGGCCCATTCTAAAAAATGTACAGTCTTTTTACAGTTTTTTGTACATGGAAAAATATAAATATATATACATCTTTAATAGCCAGAGCAGTACCTATTCAAAAATGTCATTAAGTAATATTACATATAAAAGTTTTGTACAAATTTTACAGAGAAATCTTGATCCATAATTGGATGTTCACAAACAAAGTATTTACAACATGTACTGCAGTCTTACACAGATGCACCCTGACAGAGTCTAACAGTGACAGCCACTCCAACTCACGACACAAACACAAACATGCCCTGATAAAACCAGCAATGACACGACCATGCACGAGATGGCTGGGGAGGAGAAAGGGCGTTCTAGTGCCCTCCTCTGGACTAACTTGCACAGCTTATGACAAAGTGTTGTTTTATAAGGTGCAGTTTTTAACCACCAGCATGTTTACAGAGTTGCAACATTTTTGTTCGTTTGTATAATGGGAGATATGTCCAAAATGAGATTATTTTATTTACTGACTTTTTATAATTGATCATTGTCTTAGTCAAAGTACGCAATGTTTCTATCTTATTTCCAAAAATTGTAGCTGTGTATTGGGATTCACCAAATTTTAAACTTATTCACGTCTTATTTTCTGGATATAGAATGAGTGCACTTACACAGTACATTTAACCAACTTTGATTTTACCAGATGTTACAATGGGCAGCAAACCAAAGAAACCACTGCAAACATGACCACTCCAACTACCAAAATAGTAATAACTGGTTCTGTGGACAAAGTGCATATGATGACAAACACATACAGAAAAGTGTGATGGTGGTCCAGTGATGTTGTACTCCCAGAAGTATGTTTACTGTTATGGTTTTGGGGCGAGAGTTACCATTGTCAGCAGTAGAGAGAGAGAGAGAGAGAGAATTGGAGCGGGCTTTCAGCAGGCACAGAGCACAGTGCATGAGTCAGTCATTCCCTTTAACTTCACATAAAATCAACAGAGAAAGGCAGAAGAGAAATCCGCTGACGACAAACTCAGTTACAGTTAGACGTGGAAGATCAGACCGGGGGTTAGTGGAAGCAGTGTCTGTGTCAGGCAGAAGCAATGCTTTGATCGATCCCACAAAGAGTTAAGGATTCAGGAGCATGCAAGGCAGACCCAGGCTTTGTTTTGCATTGCTTAAGTATTTGTGTTTTCACACAGGGCACTGCTACAACCTGCATAAGAATAGAAGAGAGCAAAGGTGTAAGTGGTTAGTTAAGCAACAGAAAGACTGCATTCAGTGCGGACAAAAACTTTGCAAATTTATAACATATTATTTAGATCACAGTTCTCAACTTGGAAAGATTTTGCTTACGCTGGGTACATCTAGTTTTTTTATTGTTTTTTTTACAAACCAACTTTACCAACCCAGTCTATAACCTTTCTATAACCTCCTCATCAACATCCAAGACTCAATAAGGCAATCAAACATAAAAATAACACATTTTTTCCCACATCCTCCAGTCGCTGCTGGGCCCTGTCTCACCAGCTGAGAAGACACTTTCAAAGTAAGAAAAAGGTATATTTTGTGTTTTGAAAAAAAAACCTGAAGCTTTTTCCCCAGAGAATCAAGCAAGTTGGGCGCTAACAGTTAAAAAGCACACCATTGTCTTCAGTGTAAACCTATTTAGAATCGTATTTGTAAATAAATCAGTAAGTGAGTAGCTATTACTTCACATTAACACAAATTTCACATTAAAATATAGTGACCAACTTTACACAAACCAAATTCCCTCATAAAAATCTGGCATAATTAATACATGTAAAATGGACATAAGAAATGTTAAGCATGATAAATTACTTCACAGTTTTGACAAAAGGGCAAACCCTAAATACAACAGACAAATGGAAAGTACCAAAGTGGCACATTAAGTGCTGAAAAAGATCCTTTCATGTTCAGTTATAGGATACCTACTCTGCAGACTTCCAGAAGTGTCCGGGGTGGGACAGTCTGCGGTTCAGTTTGGGCAGCTTCTCCAACATGTCCGCCAGCTGCGTGAAGGTCGGCCTGTCCCTCAAGTCATAAGACCAGCAGGCTGAGAGGATCTCCTGTGTGCATGAAAAGTTGTGTATTATATATTTAAAAACTGTTTAATCAACTTACATTTCTCCTTGTAAAGTTTTATCAAACTTACAGTCACTTCTTTGCCAAGACTAATCTCTGCCAAGACCTTCTTTATGCCCTCACCGCTGCCGACCTGCCAGATAGTGGCTTCTACAGGCTGGTTGGTGATTGGCCAGTCTCGTGCTTGGAGTTCATACCATATAGTGCTTTAGGAAGAGACAATAGTTTAAACAATGTAAATATGTACTGAATAATATGAATTAGCGCATTTCTTACCCAAAGGCATAGACGTCAGCTGCACAAGAGAAGGGAAGGCGGTCCTCATTGTTACCTGGGCTCATCCTCTGCACGATCTCAGGCGCCAAATAACAAATCCATCCATGAGGAAGTTTAAGTTTGTTTTCACGTCTGGAGAGTTTACATTTATTTAGACTAGAGTTTGTTGAAGAGACATGCCAACTCAAAAGAAAACACCAACTTGGGCCCGATTCATGGTTACTAAAGCAAATAGTGTTTTGACTTTACACATACACTGATGTTTTGTTTTTTTACACATTACACAATATTAATACAACATTTTCACAGTGGTACAGCAACTTCTAAAGTAAAACATATTCCTATCACCACTCTCTATCTCCCTCTTAAATTAAGAGGCTAAAGGGGCGGCGACCATTTTTCTTACCTGCCCTCCTGCACAACTCCAGAGATACCAAAGAGCCCAAAGTCTGTGATCACCACTTTGTTGGTGTCATGAAACACATTCTTTGATTTTAAGTCTTTGTGAACGATCCCTTTTGCATGGAGATAGCCCATTCCCTGAGAAGAACATTCAAAAGTTTTACAGTGCAACATGCGAGGTCAAGCACTCACCATTTAAAAATGGGTCTCTTAAATTCTTAGCAGCAAATTGTTTTAAAACTAAATACAACATTTCTGACCGTTATCACCGCTATCAAACTTAAGTATTAGTAATAATGCATCCTGTTTCCATTTATTCAAAGATTTACACATTTGCATGCAACACCTTGGGAGATTTTAATATTAGCTCTATTATGAGCACCACATTTGAAAACTGTATGTATAGGATGAAGTTAAGTGTTGTAGACAAATTAAAAATACAATAGAATAGAATGAATTACCTTTACAATTTCCTGGGCAATTTGTCTGGTTTTATTGATGTCAAGAGTGTTTTTTGTGTCTCTCACGACTGAATACAGTGTTCTCCCTTTGCAGAAGCTATAAGAGTGGAAACAGAAAAAATATTTAGTGAATAAATCTAAAACAACACATGCATATTTCATATGATTATACCTTGTGATAATAGCCAGGTGTGGTGGGGCCATGCACGCGCCCATAAACAGTACCACGTTCTCATGCCTGGTCTGCCTGTAGTTCATCACTTCTTTCTTAAACAGTTTCAGATGATCCTGGTTGTTCCCATCGATCTCCAGAAGTCGGATTGCCACTTCTCCATGCCACCGCCCTTTGTGCACTCGCCCCCAGCGGCCCTGAAGAAGCAAATATCAAGCTGTTATTGCCTTCTCCAAGCAGGATACGCAGACATTAAGGTGTAACAAAGGATGGGCATAGTTTGACTTGGCAACCACTGATTTGACTAATGTTTCCAAAGTAGGGTGTGTAATCATTGTGAGCATAGCTCTGCAAAGAGAAGCAACAACAATAGCACTACTGCACAAATATCCAACCAATACTGAACCCACCATTACATTACATTGTGCACACATTTGGAAAATGGTCTTGTGAAGCATTTGTTCCATGTGCTTACATTTGGCTTGGGAAAAAAGAAGGCATAGTTCAATAAAGCTCTTGTACAGTGACAGCAAAAATATAATATAAAATAAATCAAAATTGTGAACTGAACCACAGAATATGTTTATTACAAATTGTCAAAATCTCATCTTGTTTCATTCTCATGGACCCAATTTTGTATCTCATATTGTCTACCCCTACTGACATTACAACCACTACTTTTCATTTACAGATTTTACAAAAAGAAATACTCTTAAGTTTCTCTTAATAGATAAATGACTAAAGTAGACTTGTAGACTTTTAGTTTTGTACCTTCCCAATGAGCTCCCCCAGGTCTAGCTGCTCAAATGGGATGTTCCACTCCTGCAGGTACACACTGGTCTGACTGCCCTTTCTGGAGATAGGTCCTTTCCACTGGTTTCCCTGAGAGCTGGGTAAGTCCTCCAGCTCGTCTGCATCACACTCTCCATCTGAGTCCACGCTCATCCTCATCTCCTCTGCATCATCTTCCTCCTCTTCCTCTCCTTCATCCTCCTGGTCCTCTTCCTCCTCATTGTCCTCTTCATCTGGGTCTTCATTCTCTACCTCAATCTCCTCCTCTGCTTCCTGTAGAATATGAAAAATCCAATCAGTAAGGGGAAATATTATGTAAAATTAAAATTTATCAGGTTTTAACCATGTTATAACAATGTTCAACCAATGTTCAACCAATGTTCAATCATGATGAGCTCAATTGTATTTTGATTGATTCATGCATGTTTGAGTAATCCTGTATTGTCCTGCATTTGAAGCTTGAGTTCCCAGAAAATATCTGCTTTTATCTTCCCCCTATCTCTTGGGATTATTCAAAAAATTCAGACTCCGAATCATTCATGTACAGTTAAAAATGTTGCGTAGCTATTTTCAACTATAAAAACAAGTACATCAGAATTTGCTACAATGGCATCTCAGTTCTGCAGTTTTGACGTCAATGGATCCGTTTCTTTTATTAAGCAGATTTATAGTGATTTACAATGAACAAAAACTAAAATATTTATGTCTGCATGTTATAGCTATACTAAATATCTGAATAAAGCATAAACTGTCTGCTCTAAAAGATGTACTTTCTGTGTTTGAATGTTAATCTGCAAAAGGCCTGATTATAAACTAAACTCAGATCTAACAGCTTGTGGGTGTATTACTGTTGATTCCCATCCACTGACTCCCTAATTGTTTTGGCTGTGTGCATATCACATCTGTGAAGTGGTGGTATTTTGGTAACAGCAAAAGCTGTTGGATAAATTAAAAATTCACCATCAACAACTGGTTTTATACAGCAAATGTCAGTTAAGCTTCTATTTTCAGTTGGTGCCAGACTTAACAAGAATTATTGACATAATTCATGCCATCTGGTAACTGTTTAATGTAAACATCAGTAGTCATTCATGCAATATTAGAGCGAGGTACAGGGCTGCACGATACTGGAAAAGATTGCTGCATGTGATATGGCTATTAAGTACTGCAATATCAATATTATTGTGATATTTTTAAAATAATAATTTCAGTTTACATGTGCATGCCTTATTTTATAAATTAAACTCTGTCAAAAAAACTAAACTTGACAGTCAAAACCCTGATTAAATGAAGGCTAGTATTTTGGTAGGAAAAATAATAAATAATTTAAAAACATACATTTTCATACATTTTTTTGTCAAATGGAGAACATTGGTGCTATTGAGATATATAATTAGTTTGTTGCAGTATCAATTATTGTCAATATTGTAAGATCAATACTCTTGCAATATATTGTGTAGCCCTAATGAGGTAGGTGAGCCCTTGCTTCATCTGGGCTCTCTGTATATTTTACACAGAGGAGGTTGTACCATTCTAATATAACCCTAAAGAACATCATGCCATCTGGTTCTGTCATATTATAAGACATCATGAGGCACTGAGGCAATGTAAATCAATGAGTCATTTTAGAATTTATAAATGTAACGCATTTCCAATGTAAGACTGTTCAGTGAGGCTGTGTTTTCTTAGTTTTTTTTTTTTTTTTTTTTAATAATACACATTATATTAAATGCATACCTCTTCATCTTCATCCTCCACCAAATCAGAAGGTATGTCCTCTGATGACTGTTCATTCCTGTTAAAATACAGATACACGTTTACAGGGAAGCTAAAGACTGCTTATCTAGAAGAAAAAATAAATCTGCAACTCACACTGTGTCTTGAAGGATGTCAGTGTGCAATGCAGAAGGACTTGAAACATCTGTAGAGTAAAAAGCAAAGGATGAAAAATAATACAGAAAAAATTATTGACTTCTATGAGCATAGAAATGGACAAATATGAGAGCCCAGTACCATCAGACTTCACATGCAATTCCCCATATCACCAACAGATGGAGACATTTTCCACAGACAGCACTAGACAGTGACGGATTACAGTTGTACTACAGTTTGCTATAACTCACCAGGGAAGATAAACTGTTGTCTATGCTGAAAGTAACAGGCAGCTTTTTGAAAAGATAGGAAAAGAACAAAATGTGTGTCAGGCAGAAACAGTTAGGAAGGTTAGATGTTATGAAAACAGAAAGTTTTAGAATTTGTTGCTCTGTTATGAAGCTCAAGTCACTGAAAGGTATTAAGATTTTATTATATGATTGTGTGTGAATAAATACCTGGAAAGTGGAAGCGGTTGTCCCGGTGGCCTTTGGGAGAGGGGTTAGGCGGTGGGGTGGCACTAGGTGGGTTGCTCTGCTGAAATGGTGCAGGTGATGATGGAGTAGACGATGTAGTGGAGGACGGGTTACTGCTGGAATCAAGCTGGTTCATCACTGGAGGGTGGTCCTAAAAGAAAAGTATACTATATTATGAATTCCCCCAAATGGCTATAATGGTAAAGTTATTCTTCTGTGCATACCTTTTTAGTGATGGCCTTTGGTAGTGTCCCAAACTGTGGTGCTTCGGATGGTCGGTCGACTGGATTGTTTATATCTGAAGGAACTGACCCAGTCCTTCTGATTTTGGCGACTAGAAAAGAAATGGCTAGTGTCATGGATGCTATAAATGCACAGCAATAGAATAGTAATCTTCTATACGGGTGTTAGCCAGAAATTAGGCTTACTTGGTAGGAAGGAGATTCTACAGGAGGGTGCTTCCTTTGTGCATTTGTTGTGGCACTTGAATCTATAAACAAATGCAGCACTGGTTATGAAATGTGTTGGGTAATAAACTATTTAATGTACTTCAATGCAATGGTTGTAAAAGTTGATCATTAATGCAAGATGGGTCAAAAATGGACTGGAGTGAGGTAATACAGTATTTTATGACTTACTTACCGACAGTGTTTACATTTGACGCCAAACATCATATTCTTCTGACACACTTGGCATGTCTGTGACAACCAGGACTTTGTAGAAAATCTAGAAAGAACACACAATCATAAATAAAAATACTATAGTACTTACTGACATTACAAAATTAAAGAAAAAAATTATACCTGTGAGTGACTGCAAGGCCTATGTCTCTCCTCACTGCTTGTGGGGAACTGCGATGCACCGTTACATTATCTGAAAAAATAAAAAAATATTTTTTTTTTACAAAAATATATAATGTAAATAATAATAAACTATAATAAACCGTTTAAAAGCAACATAAAATTGTATTAGCAAACCCCAAACCAATAATAGACCACAGAGGACCACTTTACAACACTATGAGTAATATGCAACTGAATACATACTCTTGATAATACTGTGCTCTTCCAGAAGTGTGGGCGTGCCTGAGGGTGTATAAGGTGCTGGATTCACTGGGGTGGCTCCAGGGGTCCGAGCTGTCACGGCTGGGTATCGGGAGGGCGAGTCCTCACAGCCGTTCCCGTTCACTTGCATATTCAGAATTAACTTATTCTTTTTAACACACCTGTAGAGACAGAACAGCTAAATAAAGGCACACATCACTTTGATGCCTCATCATGAACCAGGTTACATAACAGCTCAATAGAGCTTAAGAAACATTGGCATCAAGGGTGACAGTCTTAACACTCTACAGTAAGTAGTGCCAGGTTGTGTGGTTAATATGACACGTACCTTTGTGTGTGCGTTTGTTTGAAGCTACTCTTCATACCAGCTGTTGTAACATATTTGCATTATACATAGTGTATATAGTCAGCAGATAGTGGATCGGTGTCAGCCAGTCTTTTTCCCAGTTAAGCTTTTCTTATGCAGACGGGAAATTATGGATAAACATGTGGGGCAAGTGTGTGTGTGCTTGTGAGTGCAATCACAATAGACACAAATAGAACTAGGGAGAGAAGAGAGGAGAGAGAGATTGCATGCTCCTTCCCACCCCTGAGTATTAGTTGTAGGAAATACTTCCTGTTTTGACATGACTCATAATCTCTGGGAATCTGAGTGCGGATTAGCTACAATCATCCATTCAGAGCAAACCAGCAGCCGACAGGAAGTGGGAGCATGTGAAATGGGGCAGAGTCAGAGCCAGGGCAGGAGGACTGGGGGTCACGCTCTGCTCTTGTACTGATGGATTTGCCACTGGACACAATTATGATTTGCATAAGGAATAATGAGCAATGAAAGGAAACATGATTCAGCATTAAGTAATGCAACACTGGCAGGCTACAGTGCCCTCTGCAGCTATATTTAGATTAAATTGGTGTAAGGAAAAATGATTATGCTATTTATAGCCATAAGAAACCTTGAGGTATAGGTATAATAATGCTCTATTAAATAAGTAAACATTAAGACCTATTGCTGCTCAAAAATTGTTAAATACGTAACTTTAGTCCATCTAAAAATAGAAATAATGGAAAATATAGTACATGTATATGTTGGTGACTCACTGAGGAAGGAAAATACAAAAATAGATAAGTGATTATTTTTAAAGCAGACTAATAATAGTGGTTATTTATAAAGGATCTTGCTCACAAACTAAGAATAGACAAAATACTACTATTACTTAATAATTACTACTTAAAAGGTGCACTATGTAACTTTTCTGGAGTTGGTTACCCGCTTCTTTCCATGTGGATTGTATTGTTTTGCCTAGAATGTTCCACAAGATGGCATTAAACTCATCTCCATGGAGACGCTACCAGGCCAACTTATAGGTAAGATCTGTTGAGAGGAGACCTTCCCCCCCAACATGACAGGCCTTCAATTTTAAACCTGAGCAAGCAGATGTCAAGACACATGATTTGATATTGAAACAAAGAATACTGCATAAGTGGATAATTGCAGTTAAATATTGCGCTACAGTAATGTTTTTAAAAAAATGCAAGCCGCGAAAGATTATAAATAACAAAACAAAACAAAAAAACAAAAAAAAAACACATTATAGGATTTCACTTCATTGCAAAGACTTATTCTAAACTGACCATGATTTCATGTGGGGAACATGCTACACTTAGGAGCACTCACTTGTTAGCTGGTGGGTCCTCAATGCGGTTGCCCAGTTGCGACTCGTGGCTCTTGCTGCGCGTCAGGGTAATATTGGGGAGCAGATGCATCACTCTTCGGGATGGAGGCGGGGGCGTGCAGGGCGGCTTCAGTCTGTGGCGCCTTTTTGATGGAGGGGTGATGGGGGGAGTGGAGGTGCGCCCATGGAGTCTAGCAGCGTGCGCCAAGGACATGGGAAAGGGATCCGTGAGGGGGCTGTCTCCGTGCAGTAAGGGGATGTGGGCGTCTGGGGTGGGGGCAGCCGACACGGAGCTGGAGCGTGGGTGAGGGAAGGTGGCGCTGGGCGTGGAGGGAGTGGACTGGATGGTGGAGGGACGCGCCAGAGGCGAGGGGCTGTGAGATCGGAGAGGGGTCCCCATGTTGCACAGCTGGTCAGCAGTCAATAGGGATCCACTGTCCCGCCTGGTGGGCTCTGACAACCAAGGGCTGCCGTCATCTCTTAGCTCACCTCCTAGGCCATAAAAAAATTAAGTAAAAAACAAAAACTGTGTATTTGCTAATGATGCCGTTATTTGTTTATTTATAAGGGACAATACAAAAAAAAACCCACTGATCAACAAAAAAGAGGAAATGTTTGTGCCTGGTTATAGCAAAATCAACAATTTCCAAATGCAATATTTCAGATGATATAACTACACAATATAATAAATGCAAGAATAGTGATGCCTGGTTCCCATGTGACAAAGTAATCCAACCAATGAGAAGATGCATAATATGGAGAGGATTATGGCAAACCTGATTCAGTGGCGGCTTTTAGACAGGAGAGGGCAGCAATGAGCCTGGCACATTCCTCTGAGCTGGAGTCTAGTCTTCGCATGGTGTCCCTCACTTGAGCACCAGTCATCTGCAGCAAGGCATCCAGAGACAAGTCTGCTTCTATAGCCTGCACAAAGGAAAAAAGACAAGAACTAACTAAATATAAAATAAATACAATAATAGCTTTACTGCTGTTACAAAAGGTTTGGCAAATATCTGCTATTTATAGGCCACAAATCATTTGAAGTGCTGCTCTGTGAATAATAAAGTTGTTAATATAAATGCCATTTATAGCCTACTGTGAACTATTTGTGTGCTGTGTACAGTATAATATATACAATGAATAGATGGATTCAAAGTATTTTCTTTCTCCAGCAATAAATACCACCTCTGTTAATCCTAATTTACATTGCATTGTTGTTGTCAAGAGTTTAAGATGCTTTGTTGATCAAGTCATAGATTAGCAGTAAGATTTACAATAAGTTAGATGTAATAAAATTTGAGGTCACAGGGGTACATGGTGTACTATGGGGTATATTTACTAAGACAGGTACTAAATTATGAGTGCAAATTGAAAAATTGCATGTGCTATTTGTGGGCGTGTTGCACCTGATTTACTATTAGAAACTGTGCCTCTTATTCCTTCCACAAATGTGATATGTAAATGAGTTTACATATCACAGTTTAGCACCTGAGCAAACAGATTGCACTATTTCTGCTCTGTACACAAACTACCCAAAAAAGCACAAAACAAAAAAAACACTGGCTTTACACAATACACATTGTAGAACCTCATATGCTCCATGCACAAACAAAGCTCGTAGGCCCCATGAACGCACAGCCTAATCCAGAGCCAAATTCAAAGATGCGTACAGGAGAAACACCGTGTGGACCCCTCAGTCTTTGTGGTCAGGATTTTAAGGACAAGGTACAGACGCATGAAACCCAATTTGTTGGGCAGAACAGCTGCTGGAACGCTTGCTTCTTTTGTGGATTATGAGGGACAGGGCCAAAGTGTCACAGGTAAAGTGTGTCTTTTTATTACGCCGAGGCTACCTTCAAAACAGTGCAATTATTAGGCTATTTTTTCTTTGTGAATTAGTATAGACTTGTGTACTTTTAACAAGACTTTCAATGCACTGTTAGAAGAAACTGGAATTGTCCATCCTCTGCAGATAGTTTACACCCGTGTTATCCAACATTATCCAAAGTTTTTTGCTGTTGTTGTCTTGATAAATCAAGGAGCACCCACTAAACAACTTCATCTGCATTTTCTCCTTCTTTTTTGCGCATTTTGCAAGTCCAATGCATTTAGCACATGCACAAACATTTTGTAAATATACCCCTCTGTGCATACAATGGGATTTCCTCCAGCTGAACCATGACTGTAAGAATGTACTTGCTGCTATGTTAACGGCCCTGTAATTTTTACAAACACAATGGGAATATTAGAGTGAATTTAAATGTTGCAGTAAATAAATACATTTAAGTGAAAGTGATGAGTTACCGGGACAGTATTTAGACAAGTTGTCAGGGGCTTCATGCCCCTGGTAGGGTCACCCATGGCAAACAGGTCCTGGGGGACCGGTTCAAAAGCCCTTTATGATGAGCATACAGGCGTTACCAGGGCCCCACACTGAAGCCAGGCCTAGGGTGGGTGCTCGACAGCGAGCGCCTGGCGGCTGGACCTTTCCCCATGGGGTCTATCCGGACACAGCCCGACAGAGCGACGTGGGGTCGTTCTCCCGTGGACCCACCACCTGCAGGAGGATCCGTGAGGGGCCGGTGCAGAGAGATCTGGGCGGCAGTCGAAGGTGGGGGCCTCGAGTGAGTTGAGTGTTACTGACTGGATATAGTTGGCCTCACCTTCATGCACAGCTTGGGCTCTGGAACCCAACTCCTTGAGAGGGGCTGGACTCTCCATTGCTCTGGCATTGCCCGCGGGGAGAGGCGGTGAGCTGGTGTAGGCTTGCTTACTGCCCCACAGCTCAGCCGCCACGTGTTGAAGATCACCCCAGTGAACGAAAGGGTCGCGTCCCTGCGCCTTTGGGTCGGGGACAGGTCTCTCACTGTTGTGTTGGCCTACTGTTGTGCCCCGTGTCTTGGACACTCAGGTGAAGAGAGGGGCAGAGTTGTCAACCGATCACCACCTGGTGGTGAGGTGGATCCGCTGGCGGAGGAGAAAGCTGGACAGACCTGGCAGGCCCAAGCGTACTGTAAGGGTCTGTTGGGAACATCTGGCAGAGCTCTGGGTCAGTGAGGTCTTCAACTCACACCTCCAGGAGAGCTTCACCCAGATTCCAGAGGAGGCTGGGGACATGGATTCCGAGTGGGCCATGTTCTCCGTTTCTATTGTCGATGCGGCCACTCATAGCTGTGGTCGTAAGGTCTGCGGTGCTTGTTGCAGCGGCAATCCCCAAACCCAGTGGTGGACACCGGAAGTAAGGGATGCCGTCAGGCTGAAGGAGTCCTATTGAGCCTATGTTGGCTTATGGGACTCCTGAGGCAGCTGATGAGCACTGACGGGCCAAGCATGCCACAGCTTGTGCGGTTGCAGAGGTAAAAACTCGGGGTTGGGAGGGATTCAGGAAGGCCACGGAGGACGACTATCGGACGGCCTCAAAGAGATTCTAGCAAATCGTTCAACGCCTCAGGAGGGAGAAGCAGTTCTTCACCAGCATTTTTTACAGTGCGGGCGGAGAGCTGCTGACCTCGACTGGGGATGTTGTCGGACGGTGGAAGGAATACTTTGATGATCTCCTCAATCCCACCGTCACGTCTTCTGAGGAGGAAGCAGAGACTGGGGACCCGGAGGCGAACTCATCCATCACCCTGCCCTTGCTGAAGTCACTGAGTTGGATGGCACGCTCCTTGGTGGCAAGGCTCCGGGAGTGGATGAGATCTGTCCCGAGTACCTTAAGTCTCTGGATACTCAAGTCTCTGGATGTTGTGGGGCTGTCTTGACTGACATGTCTCTGCAACATCACGTGGTGGTTGGGGACAGTGCCTGTGGAATAGCAGACCGGGGTGGTGGTCCCTCTGTTTAAGAAGGGGGATCAGAGGGTGTGTTCCAATTACAGGGGAATCACACTCCTCAGCCGTCCCGATAAGGTCTATTCCAAGGTATTGGAGAGGAGAATCCGACCCATAGTCGAACCTCGGATTCAGGAGGAGCAATGCGGTTTTGTCCCGGTCGCGGAACACTGGACCAGCTCTACACCGGGTCCTCAAGGGTTCATGGGAGTTTGCCCAACCAGTCCACATGTGTTTTGTGGATCTGGAGAAGGCATTCGACAGTGTGCCTCGTGGTGCCCTTTGGGGGGTGCTCCGGGAGTATGGGGTCCAGGCCCTTTGCTAAGGGTTGTCAACCAAAAAACCAAAAACCCCCCCCTGCCGTCACTTTGGATCCTACCACTAATGTAAACAAATGTCAAGCAAGGCATTAACTACTCAAGTAACATCTGTCAGTTAGATTCAATATGACTATACCACTGATTTCTATCTACCATTTTCACTTAGCCTGATTCCTATTGCACTGATTCCTATAACAGTGGCTGTGGTTATATACACACCAAAATTTGAAGATTACTTAAATGATATGAAAACTGCAAAGTCTGATATAAGTCTGCTATAGACCATAATGTGCGAAGTGGGCAGGATGAGAATCAGCTCCTTCAAGTCTGAGGCCATGGTTCTCGACCAGAAAAAGGTGGCTTGCCCTCTCCGGGTGGGTGGTGAGTCCTTGTCTCAAGTAGAGGAGTTCAACTATCTTGGGGTCTTGAGTGAGGGAAGG
>JACM01023727.1:0-21275 GCA_000787095.1 Periophthalmodon schlosseri | reverse complement strand
TGAATCAAATTGTTTACACTGTTTACACTGAAAGGAATGCGTAAAAGTTAGAAGGTTTATTCACTGCTGTTGCATGTTTGTACTGCTCATGGGAAATCTCTCACACAATCACAATTATCTATTTTAGGACTTTAATTCCCAAACTAATTTTCGGACAAAACTGGCTTGGCTATTTACTTGTTTTGAAGGAAGGTTATAGTGTTATAGTATAGTAGTATAGTGTTAATAAAGTTGTCCAAGTATATGAGAAATGAATCGTGCATTCAAAAGAGAAGTGGAAGTATATGCACCAATGCCACATGGAAATACAGGCAACAAAATAACATCTCCATGGAAACAAGCTGGTAATAGACGTCTCGCCAGAACAGTTACTTGGTGCAGCTTTAAATTGTGCCCTTTATTTGTACTTGAACTCGCACGTGCACTGGGTTTGCTGAAGCCGGGCGTCAGATTGCGGGTCTGTGATACATTTGCTCCACTTCCTCATCGGACATGAGACTAAAAATAACCTTTGATAGTTCTGCAGGAAGTAAGGGAGGGAATGTACATGCAGAGCTGAACACTGCATAAACTGTACCACAAAGACTGTATTACATGTTATGGATTTTAATTGGTGGTTTGCAGATTCTAGACTGTGATGATGTCATGCTCCCAGATGGGGGGCAATATTAATTTGACCTGCCCCTCATCTGTATTAAATATTCTTGGCCTTTAGAATGTTGTGATGTCATCTGAAACCCAGCAGTGCATTATACGTGATATTTGAATGGCACAAAACAAGCAATAAAAATATAAGTATGGAAATAAAATGATGCTGTTGATTAACTAGTCCTATATTAAATAATAATAGTAAAATGGCTAGATATAAAATACTCAAAAATTACATGTTTTTACATGATTTGATGATGGTTACATAGAAATGACTCTTTATTATGTTATACAAGCTACCTGATTGAACGTAATGATAATGTGTTTTATAATACTACAGTTTATGATAGCAGTGTTTAGTGGTGGCGTGTCTTTCTTAACCTTTCCATGTCGAGCAACTGCAATGTACCACAGTTGAGCATTAAACGTCACGATCTCCATGGAGACAAAAAGGTGACACCACCAGGCCAAGTTACAGGTCAGATCTGTGGAGAGGGTTAGTTACATAGGGTTTTGGGATTATTGTCAGTTGGTTGCTTGTCCTTTTATTTTATATTGTGTGGCAGCCTGTCTGTGTCATGCTATACCAAAAAGAAACTAAACTTAAACCTAAAGATAATGTTAGAAAATAATTACATTATTGATCAAATAGAAACATTACCCAGCCCGTGTACTGTACATTGCTATAGATAAAATGACATAAGTAAAACAGTGAGTAAATATAGCGTTGGGAACTGAGGTTATTTTGAGCTGAAGTTGTTGTAGAGAATTGGCCGGGTTGTATTCACAGGTCAAAGAGGGCCTCATGTTGTTAGACAGAGCACATGCAGCACCTGTCTCACACTGTTTAATCCTTCATCAAATTACTCTCTCTGGAAATAAAATGACGCTTGTATATATATATACAAGTACTGGAAAACTAGACTGGAAAATTCACCATCTCCCGGTTTGTTTAGTGTTGTCACAATATTAAAATTTCAAACTCGATTTTGATAATAAGGAATAGACACAATACTCAATGCCGATTCCAATGCCACGATGATAATTAAAAACACTCTTTATTTAGACAATAGAATGTGATTTTCAACATTAAATGGTAGTATTTTCTTTTCTATTCCCATGTGGCCTTATATCTGTGTAATCCCTCAGTCGTCCAGTACTTTCCATAGTGGTCCATGGGCGTATGCTAGTTTATGTGTCTTATACTTGAAAGATACAGCTCAAGATCATTCTAAAGCGATTCAGGAAAGGTTCATTTCTGTCCTGTGAATGTGACTTTTTAGTATCGATATTTGCTCAAATGAGTATCTATTTCGATACTAGTTTAAGTATCGATTATTATCTGATTTTCTATACTTTTGCCAGTCCCACTGTTTACTGGTTTAAGATTTGAAGTAATAATTATAATGTTTATTGAATCTGGAGGGTTAAATTGCAGTGTAATTCAAAATAGTTGAAGTTTTGGCCAGCAGCAAAAACAAATGTTGCTTTAGTGAGTTTATACTTTATTTTTCAAGGACATGTACATATTATTTATTTGTACCAGATTTGGGCATTGCTGTTTGCCATCTGGAGTCCTTGGGTGGCTGTGGCTCCCATCAGCTCCCATTGGGCACCGCAGTTTTCTAACGCGGAAGTCAGCAGGCTTGTTTCTTTTATTAAGTTGTTGTAGATGAATATTGCAATTTAAAATGTGCAAATTATAACAATGATCTACGGGTGTCATAGATTATAACTATAGAGCAGACACAAGCACAATATGTCTTCTTTAACTATTGTATATAATATACTGTGTTTTGCTTCTTTCTCTGTCCTATTTCTCATTTCCTTAATCCCTCTCCTCCCTCTCTCCTTGTCTCCAGCGTATCTTGCTTTGGATCCCACCTCTTATTCCCACTCAGGCTCCTCGGGCTTGACTAAAGGTATCTCTCTCCTTCTCTCTCCCAGTACACTTCCTGTCTGCTTCACCCCATTCAATTCAACTTCTTTTAGGTGTAGTGTTTTTTATTATTAGTGAACTAGTATAGAATATTGTTTTTCAACCTTTTCTGAGTTGCAGCACGTTTTTGATTGATAAGTTTCAGACGCCTGCGATTGCTAAACTATTGCAGAAATCACTTTAATTTTGCATAAAGACTTTTCTTCCCATGTTTCTATAGCAGCTCATTTGTTTATTTTCTTCTCTTCCAGTCCTCAGTGCAGACCGAGTGGAGCAGATGACCAAGACCTACAATGACATCGAAGTGGTCACACACCTTTTGGCTGAGGTGAGTTTTTAGATTTTATGCATCATATATACATTTTTTTTTATGAATTTTTTTTATATTGATTTGGGAAAAAAAAGTTCAAAAGTCAATTGTGATGGTGTCAAAATTATGTACCGGTATGTGTATGTGTATGTGTATGTGTATGTGTATGTGTATGTGTATGTGTATGTGTATGTGTATGTGTATGTGTATGTGTATGTGTATGTGTATGTGTATGTGTATGTGTATGTGTATGTGTATGTGTATGTGTATGTGTATGTGTATGTGTATGTGTATGTGTATGTGTATGTGTATGTGTATGTGTATGTGTATGCGTATGGTGGAATGTTACCATGGTGGCAAAATGGACAGATTAGTTAAGATTAGCTGGTTCTGTTTAGGTGTTTGATTTTCAACAAAAAGGTGAGAGTGACTAACTGAAAAACTATTGGCTAATGCTAGCTAGTTTGTGACTGTAATGTTATTTGAGATGGACTTGTTTAACAGTAAAAATCAGCTTACCTGTTGTAGTTCCAACTAAGTCAGTTCCTTTTGGTCAGATTGTGTTAAAATAAAGCTCAGATTAAAGTCTAACAAAGTCTTAGACAGAGCATGCCTACAGTTAGCATCACACCTCCAGGGAATGTTGATGACATCAGTTGCAAAGTATTATAGTAGTTAATAGTTAATAGTTTATGTGTGTTTTGTGGTTGAACAGAGGGACAGAGACTTGGAGTTGGCGGCTCGGATCGGTCAGTCTCTTTTACAGAGGAACCATCTTCTGCAGGAGCGAAACGATGCCATAGAAGAGCAGCTCGCTCAGGCTCTGGACCAGGTAACAAACACCTTTTTCTTTTTATAACGTTAACAAATAACTTTCATCCAGTCTACACAATCAAGTGTGGGTGTGTTCACTCTTGCACACACACCACATCAAAGTAGGACTAAACTGAGGCTAAACCTGGAACTAAATAGAAAGTTAAAGCCACACTTGAGAAAAATCTTCATAGAGATGGAAGAGTTTTATGTCATGCTGTGGAACATTTTAACCAAAAGAACACCATTTCCATAGTGACAAGCAGGACAAGGCACTCCTCCAAAGCAAATAGGAGTCAGGTTTGAGTCTGCTCACAGTGAGGATGCAGCGCAATAAGAACATCCAAAATGACAAAAGTTTAAGTCTAATTTTTGGCGAAAAAGTTGCACAGTGAGGCTTTTAGTGTGCGGTCACACTTCTTCTTGTTTGGTCCTAGTTTGAGCCCAATGTGAGTCCTAATGTAGGCTTGGTTTGGTCCTGTTCTGGTCCTGGATTAGTCTTGGTCTAGTCCAGGTTTAGGTCCGGTTTTAGTCCCAGTTTAGAACCAGTTTAGATGTGATTGTGCAAGTGTGAGTGCATCCTAAATTTCACTAATGCCAAGATGTCCCAAAGTAATTCCAAAACCTTGCATAGTACATAATATTTAATCTTTTCTTTAAGGTGAACCAGTTGCAGCATGAGCTTGGTAAGAAGGACGAGTTGTTGCGGATGGTGGCGATTGCGTCGGAGGAGAGCGAGACAGACTCTAGCGTCTCGACTCCTCTTCGGCAGAACCCGCCTCTCGGAGCGGTCTCCACGGCAACGGCAGCCCTCAGCCAACTGGAACATCTGCAAAACAAACTGCAAGAGCTAGAGGAAGAGAACTTGGCCTTAAGATCCGAGGTATGAATGTTAACAGTTGGAAGAAGTTATGAAACGTTACGAGTGTTTTGTATCCTAAGCAGGGCTGTAGTTCATTAGTTGTTTAGTCTATTGATATTTTGTAGTGACATCACGCTGGGGGTGTTCTACATGTATCTCTTTGGTGTAATGTTCATCAGTTACCATGGAGACACAATGCGCACATTAGCAACTGTCAAAAACATTTCAAGATAGTCTGAAAACTCATACAAAATGGATTTAAACAACACATTTTCAGGAGCCCGTGATTAATATGAGTGTTCATGGTCCCATTTAGGTGTTTGATTTTTAACAAAAAAGGTGACCTTGACTAAATGAAAAACAGGTAGCTAATGCTAGCTAGCTTGTGACTGTAATTTTATGTTTGAGAGACTTGTTTAACAGCACAAATCAGCTCACCTGTTGTAGTTCCAACTACACCGGTTCTTTATGATCAGATTTTGTTCAGACAAAGGTCAGATTAAAGTCTAATTTGAGTAACAGCTTCAGACAGAGCAGTGCCTACAGTTAGCTTCACACCCCCAAGGAATGTTGATGACATCAGCTGTATCAAGTATCAATTAATCGGTCAATAGTCGAAGTTGACCAATTATTTTATAAGGATTAAAAGGATTTATTTGCACAACAGTAGGAAGTAAAAAGCATGGAAAGTTATCTGGACTTTTGGGAATGACTTGACAGTTTAATCTCTTTTCACTTTGAAGATGTTGTTTAGTATTAGTGCTTCTTTATATATATATAATACATTTTTGCATAAGATCCTAATAATTTTGTAGTTGATTCATCGATGCACAGGGCATGTTTTTAGTCGTACAAAAACTCTTAAGTTGTCTACTGTCCTAATTCTAAGACCAAGTTGTTGACTCCTTTTTCTCAGTTTCAATCTTAAAAACCAGCAACTTCCAATGTTTAAAATATTATAGCTATTGTAGTTAAGTGTCTTGCCCGAGGACACAAGATCAGATGGGTCACAGTTTCAGTCATCACTTATTTATTGAACCTTTATTTAACAAGAAAAAGTCATAAAAAGTGTATATTTTTCAAGAGCGTGCTGGTTATTTTTCTAACAAATTGATTTCTTACAAGCAGTTTGGAGAAAGCAGTCACTTAAATTTTATAGCATTGAATGGAGGAATTGCTTGACCTTGGCTTAAATGTTTGAGAAGGGGAGACAAAGCTATAAGTTTTGACTCATGTATGACCAAATTTAACGTCACCACACCACAGAACACTAAATGCTGATGCTAACTAAACATCTTTATTTCAGGCATGTCAGTTGAAAAGAGACACCATAAGCTACGAAGAGAAGGAACAACAGCTGGTCAGCGACTGCGTTAAAGAGCTTCGTAAGTCAATACAAGATGCTCAGACTATTTTCTATAAAGTTGTATTAATTCTATTGTATTTTGTTATTTGTTTTTTAGGAGAGTCCAATTCACAGATGGTGACTCTGACAGAAGATTTGTCCAGAAAGAATGAAGAGCTTGTTAGGCATCAAGAGGAAATCGCTCAGCTCCTGTCTCAAATCGTAGAGTTACAACACAGAGTAAAAGAAGTGAGAATGTGATATTAATTTGTTATGATGATAATAGATTTGAACAAAATGTCTTTCCAGTTTGGCTACGCAGCTTCAAATACAGCACACTGACTTTTTTGCACACACAAAGACTGATTTTGTTAACAATTTTTAAATAGGCCCTGTTATAGCATTTTTCTTATTCACAGGTTCATTTAAAAGATATACTATTTTAAATTGTTAATTGCTATGGTAACTGGCCTTTTATTTTTTGCCGTTCTGAAACCCATGGATACTGACAGCCTTGCCTATTTATTACATTTTTTTTTAGCAAACTACTGTCAAAATTTTGGACCAAGCTATTTGAAAAAATATATTATACTTGCCGGTGCAGTTTTTATATCTTAAGAAGTTTTGTTTTTGTTTTTTGTTGTTTTGTTTCATTATTATATTTGTTACATTGTGAAAATTGATATATAAATTACAAAAGATTTTTTCTTCTTCATAGCTTGCTTTAGAGAAGGAAGAACTACGAATCCACTTACAAGCCTCCAAAGATGCTCAAAGACAACTGACAGCAGAGGTAAGACTATAGCAATTAAAATCCCTTAAAAATTACTTACAGAAATACAGATAATAAAATATTTTGTGTTTGTTTTTACAGCTAAAAGAAGTGACTGAAAGAAATGCAGAGTGTTTGGAAATGTTTCACGAATCACAGGAAGAAATCAAAGAACTGAGGAACAAAAACAGTCCATTTTCTGGGATGAGGAGACACATGTCCTACGGGCTGTACCCCATGGTGAGACACAGAACTTTACACTGCTCAGATTTGGGGTTTGGGTTTGACTCTGGTCTTGAAATTTAAAATTGTATTGTTGTGTTCAATAGGACTCTTTGGCAGCTGAAATCGAAGGCACCATGAGGAGAGAGCTGAGCATAGATGAAGAAACGGCTTATGAGGACCAAAGGTGAGAAAATATGGTTGATGAAATGGCATTTTGCAACCTGTCAGTCTTTTTGACTGAAATCATGTTGTTGAACTGTTTTTAAAGGTGCACTATGCAACTTTTCTCATGGAGGGTTCGTCACCTGTGTGTCTCCATGGAGATTTTATTGCATAGCGTAGAGTATGCTCAAGTTGAGCTATTTTTATTGCTCAAAAATACCTTCAAAAACATGGAGGTCACCTCTCCACAGATCTGACCTGAACTTGGCCTGGTTGTCTCCATGGTAAATAGATGAGCCGTATTGTAGAACATTCCAGGCAAAGCAGTAGCATATCCTTGGAGACAAACAGGTGGACCAAAAAGTTACATAGTGCAGCTTTAAGATTTTATATAGATTTAAAAGATGTATGGATATTATTTCCCGCAGATTTGGAGATGTGTCTCATATAGAACACTTTTTATGTTGTTTATACATCATAGACTTTCCCAGAAGCGAGTTTTCCAGACAGTTCGATCCTTAAATGCAGCAGCGTCGTCCAGAACCCCCTCAGCCGTGCCCCCCATCCCTGGGTCAGGCAGCTCTCTGGTGATGACCGCACAGCCCCTCCCCTCCACGTATGTTCAAAATATACACATTACACAGAATACATCTAGAATATGGAATGCAAAGGAATAAAGGGAGAGTGCAAGATTGAAAAATACATTTACATCAGTGGTAATAATTTCAATCATAACGTAACAAAACTTACATCAACTGAACTGATCTAATATAGTTTATTTCTATAGTCACTGGTCTTGTATAGCAGATTTTTGTTACCTGCTCATTCTCAGTATCACAGTACTATAGTGCTGTGAAGGGCCTATCTACATGAAACAAAAACTAGCACCAAGTTTAGTGTCTTCTCTGTCACCAAAAATAAACAAATTGAAAAGATGTGACTGTTGTCAGTTAAAAGGACTTTAAGCCGTACGATTAATAAGACAAGTTTGTGGAGCCAATCCCCAAATTATATGTTTGATTTTATGAACCTCTAACATCAGCCTGCCCAGGGACTAGACATGGAACCTGTTAAATAAATAAACTAAACTAATAAGGTTCAGCGTTTGTGGATGCTAAGTTTTAATATTTCTTGCAAAAACTGTGAATCTAACATAGTTATATGTTTATAGTTTATAGAGTTATATAGGCCTCTGCCCACCATCTGAAATTATGACATCATCATATTCTAAAATGTGAACCCAACCTATTATAGCTGTATATAACGATTTAATGAACAAACAATATTTATTTTGCAGAGAGGAGGTGAAGATGGGGCTGCCTGGTTGTCCCGGTGGTAATGACTTGACCAAAGCTCTGCACAGACTTTCTTTGAGGAGACACAACTTCCTGTGTGAGAGACAGTTCTTTCAGTCGGAGCGGGAGAGGAAGCTCCAGGCGCTGGCAGCAGAGGGCGACGGCGAGGCCAGCGGCTGCAGTTCTCCAATGGGCAGCGTCATGTCATCTTATTCAAACCTGTCGGAGCTCTCCATCAGCTCCACCGTGTTCAAAACCTTCCTCCCTGAGAAACTGCAGATTGTCAAACCCATGGAAGGTACAGGAGATTTTTTTTTTTTTTTTTTTTGAAATATATTGTGGCCTACTGTATCTCAGTATTTATTTATTTTAATTTTTATTGGCAAAATACAACTTCAGTGTTTGAATAGCCTAGGTTTCACATGAGAAAAATTACCTCTTGAGATTTTGGCTCCTTGTGTTTACATTTGAATTGGACAAAAAGAAGTTAAATGGCGGAAAATTACATTTCTTGAGAAGCTGTGGTTCGTTACATGACATCACTGAACGCTAATGTGAATGTAAAGTGTCCACCCACCAACCAGAGGGTAGTTTGTTCAGTTAATCATTACTGTAATAAACTGAAAAATTAAACATAACCAATAATAATTTCATGTTATAATGATGATTTTTCATGTCCACTGTTACATAAATTTTGTTTCTTAGGCTCCCTGACGCTTCACCATTGGCAGCAGCTCGCTAAACCTCACCTGGCCACCATCTTGGATCCCCATCCCGGAGTTGTCACTAAGGGTTTCCGCCCGCTTGCCCAGGACGCCATTTACCAACTCTCTGACATGGAAGAGGACGAAGACAACGCAGGAAGAAGTCGGAGTGTTTTGGAGAAGGGAGCAACTGAACAAGGCAAAGATGAAGAGGAGGATGAGGAAGAGGGAGGTATAACGTTTAAAGTCAGATGCACGTCCACGCCCGAAGAGAGGAGGGAGAGGAAGTTGCCAATCTCGCCACTTCCTGCCCCGCCCCTTTCTCCAAATTTGCTGTCAACGCCGAAAGCTACGACAGCAAGCGCTCTGTCCAGTGTCCAAGCAGAGACCCAATCAGCACAGAGCATTCCAGTTACATCAGCAGCAACCAGCCAATCAAACGACAAGATTACAGTGACTACTTCATCAGGTAAATTACTATTATATTTATTTATTAATTAAGTATTATTTTACTTGTTATTTTACTAGTTTCCCCCAAAAATATGACCAAAAAATCTATTGCATTAGTTGGGATGTTTAAAGGTTATGTAACTTTCTGGAAGTGGCACATCACCTGCATGATTCCATGGAAATAGAAAGCTAAAATTATACACAGCATTCTCCATAGAGTTAAATGTTTTTTGCCACGCTGTGTAATATTATAGGCAAAGGAACAACATTTCCATGGAGACGAGCAGGTGGAGGCAATAAAGACCAAAATTCAAAATGAAAAACAGTGTGCTTTAATTTTAGTATATGTGTTGGCTAAAAAATTACATGCTGTGGCTTTAAAATAATAAAGGCGTGAAATTAAAATTTACTTTTTGGGCAAGTATGTATTGAAGAAGATGTAGTTACAATGTATGTTGTAATCTTTCTTTTCAGTGCAAAACCCAGGAAAGAGTCAGAGCTCCACTTTCTCCACCTACACCTTCACCACCTGTCGCATCCTGCACCCGAGCTACATCACACAAGTTACTCCCAGGTACGCTATCAAACCTTGTATAAAAAATACAATAAATTATTTAAAAATATGCAAGAATTCTTAAGACTACCTATTTCAAACAGTGATATTTGTACTACTGAGGCTGTAGTTGTACTAGTTGTTGGTTTGGTTTCAGTTTTAGTCCTGGATTAGACCCTATTCACTTATGATTTCATTGTTCTTATACACTCCTATTTTACCCTTGTTAAAAGACCTGTACTCATTTTATTCATGTAATAAAGTAAAATTGATATTGCCCCAGTACAGATATATTGTCAAGGTCAAAATGGTCAAAATGAGGCTGTGTGCTGGCTGCATATAATTACACAAATCTGATTTAGTTCTTGGCAAAGTAAGGTTTTTAAAGGGTACAAAAGTATAAGTCGTTCACAACAGAAATATCTACACTTATTTAATTACAAAATAAATACAGATGTTGATATTGGTTAAGTTTTAGCTTGGTTCTGTCTTTAGGTTTAGTCCTGTGTTAGGCCGTCTTATGTTGGGATCTAAATGTTGTGTAGTACTTTTTTTTTTTTTTTTCCGTTTATTTGCAAAACAATGCTCAAGTACAATGCTCAAGTGACCAGCAAGACATACCTTTACATCATACATTCATTATTGTATTATGGAAGAAATGGTATTACAAATAAACAAATACAAAATATACAGGTGTAGTACTTATTTGACTATGTGGACATACATTTTGTTTTCCAGTTCCCAGTCGTCTCTTGCTAACACTCCGAGCTCAATGCGGACTGGTCCAAGCACTCCAGTGACTCCCTGCAGACTCAGCTTGGGCGACTCCTTCCCCCCTCGTCGCCCTGTTGCGCCCCCTACTGGCAGCTTGGCGAAACTCGTCTTGGAACGTGGTATTTCTGCGCAAGTCTCCACCGAAACTCCTCCTCCTTCACCTAAACCTAAAAACAGACCACCACTTCTTCGCCTGTTCCCCGTCACTCCTCCAAATTCACCTTCCCAGTCGCCAGCGCCATCTCCTGTCCCAACTGAGCGACCGGCAGACAACTTCTTAGCATCTCGACCTGCAGAATTGTTCCTCCAAGATGTTTATGGTTTGAATTTGGGACGTGCTCCTCATCCGAACTTACCGAGCCCTTCGCAAGACACCCCAGCTCAAATTGCGCCCCCAAAACCAGACCAAGTCGGGATAGTTGAGCGATTACGTAAGCTAGGATTTAAGAAGGTCCTACAAAGTGAATCAGCCAGACAGGACTCTACTTTTGTATCTGCGGGCGGAGGTAGTTTATTGGATGGACTAAGGCGAAATCAAAGTCTCCCCGCGTTAATTGGAGCTAAACCGGGGAAGTCGTCAACAAGTCACCTGCCCCATCACCCAACTTCCCTCGCCATTCCTCCCCCGCCCTGGGGCAACCTGAAGGAGAGAAGGTGCCATGTTGGATTTGGTAATGCCCCTTCCACTACCAAATCCTAAGTTTTATTCCTGCAACATCCAGCCATATGGGAAAACAAGCAAGGGTTGCACAATATTGAACAAATATGTGGTATTTGATAACTATGATTTTAATATTGTGATTATTAATATGAAATCTCAAGAAACAGTGAGCGCTTGATGACATTACAACAAAAATGTAGAACTGTGTTGAACTAAAAACTCAACCAAGTCCAAAAACAAGTCTAAATTTATGCCGAAAATGTTTAAATTGAGACAAATATATGAAGTTTATACATTTATATACAAAAAACAACTAAACATCTTTGTCAAATTAGCAACTTTAACTTTACCTGCGATATTGATCACAATATTGATGATTTTGAGAGATATCGTGCAGCCCTAAAAAAAAAAAAAAAAAATTCCAACCAATTCCCCCATTTTTAACCTAAATTTAAAGCACAATTTTATTACGTGTTTTTAGTGGTGAAACTGCAAAGTCTTTCTGTAGATATTTGCTAGTTTAATGGCCTTAGCTTACCCATTAGGTAGCTAGTATGTTTTTAAATAGGTAGGTTTACAATGGACACAAGGGTTCTTTAGTCAAAGAAAGACAAAATGAAAGGTTATGATGGTTTGAGGAAGTTTAATAAAGGAGGGAGAGAGAGGAAAAGAGAGGAGTAAAGGCTTTGTCACGGTTTAATTAAAATACTGCAGGAAAGAATGGAAGGATGTAAGGAGAGAAAGGGGAAAGAGGGAGAGATAGAGAAAGAGGGAGAGATATGGGTGGCTTTGAAAGAAAAGGTAAGTAGGAAAATGTATATGAATTATTTTGACCGGATGGTTTCATAATAGGTTTGAAAAGCTTTAGTTTTTAGGCCTGAACTAGCCTTATATGCCACTAAACTCTTAAAATTGCGCCATTTGAAGCAACAGTAGACGTAATTCAGATAACCCTGCCAGTATTGATAATTTAAAGGGCCTATATTATGCTATTTTACGATCTATGTTATAATGTTGTTTCCTCATCAAAAACATACCTGGAGTTCTGTTTGACACAGTCCCTGCATATTTAGGTTCTTCTCTCAAACAGAAAACCACCTTCCACCTTATGATGTCATGTTGTAATGCAAGAAATTCTCCACTGTGATTTTAAACTCAATACAAATTCACTAGAATCATTTGGACTATTTCAGCCCTGGAATTATCAATCTCTACAGAGCTAAAGGTAAACGGTAGCTGTTAACTTGAAAACTACCGCTTCATGACATCCCAAGGTGGAACAGAGCATTTTGGAGACTAGTCAGACTAATAATAAAGTGTTACTCAAACATGTGTGAATGAAACAAAACACATCTTGAGCTATATTTTTGATGAGGTAACAACATTATACCATGGCTTAAAGCAAGAATCCATTTTGTGTAATATAGGACCTTTTAACAGTTGCACAAATGTATAGTCGGTGTGTTCCTATTTCCGTCCATTGCAAGGACCGCGTTTGCATGATTTTCAACTACAATTCCCAGCATGCACCTGTTGCCAAGCTAATCCTGTTACCAAATTCAACTGATGACTATTCAGGTTTTTGTGTGGTGTTGTATGGGGCCTTATGTATAAGCTAGCACTGTTCAGTCGTGTCCATGCAAGCCATTTTTGTACATATTCATTTGAGTAATTTCTAATGCAGAATTTCAGACATTTGATCTCAGGCTTTTAAATCAATATCAATATATGAGGGGAAGCCACTTCATTTTTGAATTCAGGGTTAGCTTTGATTTTTGTTTGGTTTTCTATGCCATATTTGGTTAGATAGTCAATATGTCGTGTCAAACCTCATATAAAAAGGCTACAAAAGTATAGCAAAATGAAACTAATTCAGATTTCAAAAAACATAGTTAATATTACAGGTAGACTGATATTGGTATGTACATTTCTAAAACTTGCAAATATCCGGCCAAAATCAAGTGTGTAATATTAAAGGTGCACTGGTGGAAGCAACCTCCTTGTCTCCTTGCCTGGAATGTTCCACTGTATGGCATTACCAATCTAGTGTGCATTTCTTGAACTACAAATGTTTTTATTGCTCAAAAATCACCTTAAAACATGTATTCTTACTATGAGCTAGGTCTCCTCTGCACAGAGCTGATCAGTAACTTGGCCTGGTGGGGGCACTATCTGCTTGTTTCCAGTAGTTTAGAGCCATTCTGTAGAACTTTCAAGGCAAAGCTACAACTTTTCCTTGGAGACTAGCAGAAAAGTTACACAGTGCACCTTTAATGCATAAAGAAGTATTTCAAGCTATTAACTATTTCATATAACCACTGCTTAATCCCTGCTGCTATTCGACCCTATCGTGAGTAACTTATATTTTATTGCACTTTTAATATTGATTTGGTATTGTTTTAATGTTGTCACAGTTTTTCAAATTTAACTGAAGTAAATTCTAACATTATTTAACTTGTTTTGAAAAAATATTGCTAACATTTGGTGGTGATGTTTTATTTTATACAAGCGCACATGCTACATTTATTATGCTTTTTGTTTTAAGTTTAATGTTGAATTAAGCATTGATTATAGCCTTGGTTTTACAGAGAAGGACTAGAGAAATAATATAGGAACTGTACATTTACTGTGAGGTTAGTTCTAGCTCGAATCTCATAATAGAAATAGAAAATGCTAAACGTTTTGTCTTTTTCAAAATCCTCTGTAAACGGCTTTTAATCAGTTACCTCTTTTTTAAATAAAGCTTTGAAAAAAACCTTGTTTGTTCATTTACACTGTATAACATGAAGATATCACATACATTACAGGTTCCATAACCGTTTTCTAATTGTTTTTTTTTGCAAATTAAGTTCATTAAATTTCATAAACATGACCTGTGCCCCCAGATGCGATTCTAACATGTTCAAATCAAATTACAACTTTTAGTGATAAGAATTATAATGTTGATTTAAACATTGGACATGATGTCAAGTTGTTGTAATTTGTTGTTTTGGTTCTCAATATGATTATCCAATCAAAGCAAAATGAGGTAAACATGAGTCTCTCATTTGGTCTCTGATCTGAATCGTCACTTCCTAAACCTCAGCACCTACAGACAATCATGAATCAGTGCCAGTGCAGCCTCTGCAGCTCAGTGAGTGAATTTGGAGATTCTGAGCTTTCACATGAGACCTGTCCATATACTGAGAATGAACTGTAGAAGTGTATGTGTCTTCTATCTGCAGGTTAAGGCTCTGGCAACCCAGGTCCAGTTATATCTTTTTAAAAATAGTAACAGTGCCCTCTATTGACATTACTAGTTTTTTGCTCTCTGTATATAAGTCCTCTATACTATACAAAATCTGGACAAAAACACATTTTGTGCAATAAATAATTTAATTTATATACATTTTATTGACCCCAATTAACAGAAAGCATTAGATTTATTTGCCATATGCATTGACATAAACTTGCAAAAGTCATTGGTTTAAAATTATTTTAAACAATTATTTGAAAATAGTCTTTTAATTCAGTCTCTGTTTTGATTGTGAAGTACTTTTTTCCCTCAGGTGTCAAATATGAACTTGGTATGCTAATTACCACGTAAAGGTGCAATAGGTATTTTTCCAGTCACTTGTTTGTTATTGCTTTGCTTGGAAAGTTTAATGCCAAACTGTGGAACATATTCATCTCCATGGAGACAAAAATGATAACATCACCAGGCAAAGTTATAGGTCAGATCTGTGGTGACAACCCCAGTCACAGTAAGAATTCATGTTTATCAAGGTATTTTTAAGCAATAAAACCAGCTGACTAAATGTAAGATAGGTACATTTAATGCCATACTGTGAAACATTCCCAGCAAAGCTATAAGATTTCTATGGAAACAAACAGGTGGCAGTCCCTTCACCAGAAAAGTTACATAGTACACCTTTAATCATAATCTTGACAATAGTTGCATTACGTTTTTTCACATGGGACATATTTTAATGCTATCTGTACTTGAGCTAAACTGCCCCAAAGCGAAATCTAACCCCACACCTACTCCACACCCGACCCCAAAAGCAGCGTACAGAGGTTGGGTAAAATTCGCCCTAAACGTATGCAAGAGCGTCATATTATCCGCCACGCTATAAAACGACAGCATTCCTCCAGATGTATCCACAAAAATCCCAACTCTTGGTGAATACGTAACCGGAATATCTTTCTTTTGGTTATCATGCATAGCGGCGCAGCATGTATCCGACAGCTCCAAAGTCCAAGATTGGGCGTTGTATCCAAGTCCGGATCTTGCATCGGCTCCTTTCCGAGATACTGAACCATAGACTACCCCCACTGAAGATCCTCTGCCCCTCCATTCTACCTCCCAGTAGCTGCGTGGGGAGTACAGGGCACTTTGGCACAAAACTTGGGTCCACCCGTCGAAGCGCTGGGGCGTATCAGGGTACGGTTGAACAGAGGACTGGAGACTGGCTTTGGTGTTGCCTTCAGAGAGGACCAATCGCTTATGAGCAGTGTTTGGGTCGAGGATTAAAGATACAGCATCTGAAAAGACATGGTAGAAATAATTAAGGAACTGTATGTAAGATTCTAATTTTAAATTTCTGTGTAAACATGTTCAAATCAAATATAGCTTTTACTGTTACAATTGTAATGGTGATGTATTCTAATAAGAATAACATGAGTCTTTCATTTGGGTTGCCAGTTTCAATGCTGAAATTCAGTTGGTTTAAACCTAAAAGGACTCTCTCTGATCCGAATCGTCATTACCTAAACCCCAGCACTTGCAGCCAATCATTACTCAGTGCTAGTGCAGCCTCTGCAGCTCAGTGAGTGAATTCTGGAGGTTCTGAGCTTTCACATGAGACCTGTCCATATACTGAGGATGAGATAAACTTGTATATGTCCTCTATCTGTAAGTTTAGGCTCTGGCAACACAGGTTCAGTTGTGATTGTAGTACTTTTTAAAAACATTAAGAGCACAAGCCACATACAGTTCATTTAAGTCAGTGGTTCTGAAAGTATCACTTCATATATTTGGCTTTTCAAGTGGGCCTATGACCAGGACTAGATGGAGACTACATCTGGACTAAAACAGGTCCTAAACCAGGTATAAAATGTAATAAAATATGCCAGAACCTGGACTAAATAATGATTGCACAGTAGATGGCAGCACTGTTGGAAATAATGACCCTATTTAATATGAGAGAACTTACACTGTAGAAACTCCTCTCTGGATCGTGGCTCCGGGGCCTGGATACTGTCAATGCTGATTTCTCT
Source organism: Periophthalmodon schlosseri (assembly GCA_000787095.1). Lineage (NCBI taxonomy): Eukaryota > Metazoa > Chordata > Actinopteri > Gobiiformes > Gobiidae > Periophthalmodon > Periophthalmodon schlosseri. The sequence continues at coordinate 4,503 of JACM01023727.1, read as the reverse complement.
CACTAGGAAATATGTTTGAGTCGCGTAATGCAGTTGTGCACATTATAAGATAATTCCAATTCTACAAAAAAATCTGTATATTTTATGCAGAACACATGTACTTACATCCAGGGAAGGCAGCAGCATAGTTCACTGTTTCAGTTGTAGGTGAATCGTCCAAGAAGAGGCCTGGGTTCACTGTGAACATTATAATACAACAGTTAACGGGAAAAATGCAACGCGAGCTGAACTCATACTATATTTAATACAAACAAATACACATCTTACCGTCTATTGGTGATTCAGGCACAGTACTCATCCCACCTCCAACTGCAAAAAACATGAACACAAATGTTAATATATCAACTTTATACTTTTATTTACTAAGCAGATATTTCCAATCCTTCTTACATGAGTTGGCTGTGACTGGAGTGGCTTGGTTTGTCCCACGGCGAGATCGAAAGATGCTGCTGATTGAAGCCATACGACTGAAACCTAAAAAAAGTATATAAGATTTTCATTTTAAACATGATCTATCTGTGTCTCCAGATATGAGGTAAACATTTTCAAATGTAGCTTTTACTGATGACAATTGCAGTGCTGGTTTATTCTTAATAACAAAAACACTGGACATGATGTCCATGTAGCCTTGCCAGATGAATTCTTCCGATTTTTGTGAGTTCACAAACTCTTGAGAATCCATCTTGAACAGCTCTGGCTGAATCGTTTGCATGTGATAGGTCGGGCTCGTTCTGCTGTTGTGACGCTCCAACCAATCAACATCAAGTCTTTATTTGAAAGCTCCGATCCAAACGCTTTCAGCGAGAGCTATTCCAGACTGATGTGTAGAGCTCGATTCAGAGGGCTACACAGATCGATCTGCTAAGAGCCAGGTTAATGTCCATGTTGTTTATCAGAAGGCAGAATCAGCCTCACAGGAGTCTCTCATTTAGGTTGCCAGTTTCAATGCTGAAATCCAGTTGGTTTTAACCTAAAAATGACTCTCTCTGATCAGAACCTTCACTACCTAAACCACAGCTCAGTGCTAGTTCAGCCTCTACTGCTGCAGTATAAGCTGTCCATATACTGAGAATCAAATGTGTATGTTTTCTCTATCTGCAGGTTTAGACACTGGCAACCCAGGTTTAGTTGTAAGTGTAGTACCTTTGGATAATGGTAAGCTATGGAGACTCACACACTTATTCATCAAGGTTAAGTGCAAAGTAAAGTGTCTTGCCCAAAGGCACAATGGCAAACATGTCTGCTTACACCTTCCACTGAGTATAGCTTGACAGTTTTGTCTTCTTACCTCCACTCGGGGCAGTATTGGCAGCCTGTGGGGCAGTTTGCACAGGCAGTGACTGTGGGATGGAGTTGTGTGTTGGGACAGCTGAGGACACTGCCAGACTTTGGGAACTGGACCTGCTCCACAGAGACCGGGATTCTTTCCGGCTCGGGTTTGGACTAGACCTCGGACTTGGACTAACTACGGAATTGGTCTCTCGCACTGCAAAAATAATAGGACTTATTAGGATAACAGAAGTGGAATTGCTGTGTTTCTATAGGCCAATAATGTTGAATACAGATGGGGGAAGGACAGGTCAGGATTCTGTGGTGGAGTTTGCTGTTTAACTGTCAGATTGCAGATGTGTTGACCTGGTTTATGCTTCATATCTCTGTAATTACAGGGCCTATCCACATAAAACAAAAACTGGCACAAAGTTCAAAGTCTTCTCTGCCAGTATAAATAAACTAAAGTGGAATTATTTTTTCATAAAAGCATCAGAAAGTGGCCATTATCGACCCCTTTATACTATGTTATTTCAGGTTTTTGGACCCAATCCCTAACACATAATGCAAATTTTTAACAATTGTGGATTTCTATTTTTGATATTTCTTACTTTTTGCACCATTTAATAATCTTTTACATATACTAGCCTTATTCTGAATGTTAGTAGACATTATAGTATTGTGTTCATTATATGAATTGCAAAACACCTGAACAAGAAACTAAAGTCTAAACAATGACCAGGAACAAGGAAACATACTGGATTCTCTCTCCTGTCCTCTCTGTCTGTCTCTCGGTCGGGGTGAACTGTTCCCTGAAAAAAACCCCACAAAGTTAGAGATTTAAAATAGAGTATTACACTATTAACATGTATATTTAGGGATAAGTGATTGTGTCAGTAGAATATACTCTTACCACGTGGAGTATCTCTGCTTCTCACATCTGGAAATTTGCTGCCCAAACCTGAAAATGTGAATTGATAAAGAATGAATGGAGAATTAAAGATTATATCTGATATCTGAGAGGGGGAACGTTATTTGTTTAAAAAAATATTGGTGTTTAGCCATAGTACATCCTTTTGAACTATATTTTACTTGTATATAACACCAAAATTAGGATGCATAATAGATGGTCACATTTTTATACAGCGTTTTTCTACCTTCAAGGCTCTCAAAACGCTTTACAGTAAAGGAACCACTCACCCATTCACACACACATTCATACACCAGTGTACGCAGACACTGGGGGCGAGGCGGGTTAAGTGTTATCTACTTGTCTCCATGAAGTTCAGTGTCATAGAGTGGAACATTTCAGGCAAAGCAATAGCATCTCCATGGAGACAAGCAAGTCGCTAACCCTACACAGAAAAGCTGTGCAGCGCATCTTTAAAATAAAATACCTATTCCTCGTCTCTCTCCACTTCTTGCTCCAGATGACAGACTAGGGGTGGAGCCTGTTAAAATACATGCATAGATTTTGAAGTGAACAAATTGCAAAAAGATATACAAAGCTAAATATATGCAGTAGTACACATACCAGGGGAGCGATTATTTGAATTGCGAGTTCCCAGGCCAGAAAATACTAGAAAATGACCAAAATGTAAATGGAGTGTAGGCATGAAGAATACTATTAATAGAATTTAGCCATGTCAAAACAAACTTACATTTCAAAATGGCTCCTTTAGTGCCTCCACGATTTGCTGAAGGAGAAGAAATATTTATTAAATGACAAATAAGCACAGTTATATTAAAGGTCCTATATTACACAAAATGGACTCTTGTGAGCTTTAAGTCATGTTATAATGCTGTTCCTAACTCCTCAAAAACATACCTGGAGTTGTGTTTTGTTTCATTCACACATGTTTGAATAAAGCTTTATTATTAGTCTGCCTATATCTCCAAAGCTCAAAATGCTCTGTTCCAACTTGTGATGTCATGAAGTGGTAGTTTTCAAGTGAACAGCTCCTTTTACTGCTGAAATCATCCACATGATTCTAGTGAAGGTGTATGGAGTTTAAAAACTCATTGGAGCACTTCCTGTATTACCACATGACATCACAAGATGGAACAGAGTGTTTTTTTGTTTGAGAGAAGAACTCAGCGTAAATATGCAGGGTTTGTGTGTTAAACATTTGTGAATGAAACAAAACACAACTCCAGGTCTGTTTGTGATGAGGAAACAACATTATAACAGATCAGAAAATAGTGTAATATTGGCTCTTTAAGGTGGAATTGTTTGTGAAACTTACTTCCCAGTGTGAACAGAGTTGTGTCATTCACTGCAAAACAAAGATACAGGTAAATTGCATTGAAGAGTAAAGCAGCAATAACAATTTACCTTTAATCAATCAATATATGTAATTATTGGGGCTGTGCAATAGGTTGGGTTCATGTGACATCACAACAGTGTTGCCAGATACATGGTTTTCCTTCGGAATTGGGCGGCTTTTTAAGAGCTGTAGCAGCTGAAAAACATTGCCTGCGGGTTTGGCCAGAACTATTTTCCATGTAAAACATATTGAATTTTAAAATAATCCTAATGATAGTCCTGATTTTTGGTGACAAATCTTCATATTCAAAGCCATCAGTGCTCTGTGGAACGTCTATTTGTGTGAGAGAGAGGGGAGGGGGCGGGTCTGTGTAACTGGAGAAGCACTACTTTCATAAATATAGTGGAAAATACAGCTGTACGTTCTGCAGTATATAAAACTATGCAATATTATCAGACCTTGTTTATTGATCTTGCCCAGTTCTTGGTTGCACAGGTCCTCCACTTTCTCCCTGAGGTCCAGAACTGCATCTCGTATCGGCTCGAAGGACGCCTCATGGTTCACATGGACAGAGGGAAGGTCTCCGGTCTCCAGAGGGCTGCACATGGACTCATAGGTCTGAAACAAGCAAGAGTTGTTGAAATAGTATAGGTCGTAAGGACATGTCTCAATAACTGTTTGTAGAGCAACATCAAGTAAGTGAAACCATCCTTCAGTGCTGGCCAACTTGTTGAGACCAGTGTGACAAATAAAATAAAAATAAAACTGAGTTCTGAGTTCAGTTGAAACCTAAAGAAACGACCTGTATGAGCGCTGAACCACTCTAAAAAAGTTTGCCCAGTATCAGAATACAATTTCCTTTTGTGACTAAATATTTGAGTATATGTACAAGAATAATTACAAATATAGTAAATATAAAAGAGGTGTTGGGATTCAAGATACAGTGCAAAGATGAAATGGTGATTTG
>JACM01010330.1:0-52372 GCA_000787095.1 Periophthalmodon schlosseri | reverse complement strand
GGTCTCCCATCCAAGTACCAACCAAGCCACCTTACATTTCAGCGACCCTGCTCACTGTCAGAATGTTTAAGAATGGGGCGACGGAAGCTCAGTTGCCAGAGCGTTTGTCCACTGGTCTGAAGGCTGGCGGTTCGAATCTCCCTCTCGACATCGGTTGAGCGGTCTGAGCCACTGACCCACGGGTTGGCGGCGCGATTCCAGCTCCCACAGATGAACGCTATCGATGTGTCCTTGGGCGAGACACTCGCCCCCAGCGTGTGCGCACACTGGTGTGTGAGTGTGTGTGTGAATGGGTGAGCGGTTCCTCGATGTAAAGCGCTTTGAGTGCCTTGAAGCTGGAAAAGTGCTATATAAAAATGTGCCGAATGCCCGTAACTTTCAAGGTATTTTCGAGCAATAAAGACACCAGAAATGAAACACATGATTTAGTGCCACACTGCGGAATATTCCAGGTAAAGTCTCCACAGACTTCTCTAAAAGTTACACAGTGCACTGTTAAATGTAATGTCTATATCTAATTCATATTTAAAACTTAAACTTCGTCCTCCTCTTTTAGTAGTTGACTTTATACCACGCTCAGACTCATTTTAACAGCTCGGCGTCGCTCCTCCACGGCTCCTCTGACTCTGAGTGGCAGAACTGGGTTAACAGCCTTATTAAAAGCTCCAGTGAAGGTTTATCAGATTTATGTCTGCAGCACAATCACTGCCTTCTCTGCTCTCTGATAAAACACATCTTCAGACAAAGGCTCTGCTTAAGCTTTGGGGTTTCACTAGTGTATTTTTTTTATTAGCGAGTATTTATAGACTAGGGTTGTCAAAAGTTTCAAAAATCAAATACTAATCCGTGCCGGAATACTGTTACTTCCCAACCTTGATGGTGAATGGCAAGATTAATGGCAAGGAGGCAACTTTACTGAGTGTTTATGTACAACCAGGAAGTGAAATGGGACTTTTCAAAAACATTCGGATCTAATGACATCTCAGTCTTCTGGAGTTGTGATTTTGGCAGGTGACTTCAGTGTGATTTTGGATCCTAAATTGGATACTACGAATAAAAAAGTAAACTTGCAAATACTGAGAGGTTTAAAAGAAGAATTAAAGATCTAGAGACGTTCATGAGCAGAACAGACGGTGCACTTTTTACTCACACCATATAATAGAGAAGATCTGTTTCTGTACAACTCTGAGAGGCACAGAACACAGGGATATGAAAGTAGTCGGAGGGACACGTCAGACCTGTCCATCTAAAACTGCATCCGGAAAGTAGTTTTAAATCAACGTTGTGAAGGTTTGTTCAATGCCCTTGGATTTAAAGAAAGAAAGAAACAGCACTTACAAACTTATTTAGAGCGTAACGATGATGGTAGTGTAAACCGAGCAATATTGTGGGACCATACACTGTGTAAAGAAGTGGACTAAGTGAGTGTGACGTCACCCACAGCGTGTATTTGTTGACTTACCATTTTATTTCGATTATAAAGATTTGGGACAACAACAGAAAAAGAAGAAGAAGAAGAAGAGAAGTTATTGATTGGATGAGTTAGGTGAAGATTTTGTATTTTTTCGTATTTATAAAAAGGAAGAGTGAAACTTTTCTCTGCATAAATAGCTGTGAGTGCAGTTTGGGCCAGATGCACAGAGATGCGTAATAGTTTCGGAGCTTTTGCCACGTCGATCGATTTTAGTCCTCGAATCGATCGGCAGGACCAAGAATTTCGTCGACTACAGGCTTATAGGACGACACTTGACTTTTCATGCACAGTGTACAAACGCACAGGGCCCCACCAGCCAACAGGAGGCCGCCAAAAAGTTAAAGTCCACTGCTTAGCGCTTCATTGTTTGAGCTGTTCTATGTTTTCTTAAATTGAACCGGTCAAATGTGCTTAAACTGCCCCGAGGAGATAAGAAACAACACAGCTCCACACATAAAGGCCCCGAATGAACTAACTAAGGTTATTAAAAGGACACATGGGGACAATGGGGACATAGTGAGGACAAGATAGAATCCTATGTACTTTATCTACACTGGACACAACATATACAGACAGACCAGAGGGAGGGAGAGGGGGAAAAAGAGAGAGAGAGAGCAGCAGAGAGATAGGGGGATTAATACAGAGCAGAGAGAAAGACAGAGAGAGTGACACAGAATGCAACAGCAGAGAGATAGGGGGATTAATACAGAGCAGAGAGAAAGACAGAGAGAGTGACACAGAATGCAACAGCAGAGAGATAGGGGGATTAATACAGAGCAGAGAGAAAGACAGAGAGAGTGACACAGAATGCAACAGCAGAGAGATAGGGGGATTAATACAGAGCAGAGAGAAAGACAGAGAGAGTGACACAGAATGCAACAGCAGAGAGATAGGGGGATTAATACAGAGCAGAGAGAAAGACAGAGAGAGTGACACAGAATGCAACAGCAGAGAGATAGGGGGATTAATACAGAGCAGAGAGAAAGACAGAGAGAGTGACACAGAATGCAACAGCAGAGAGATAGGGGGATTAATACAGAGCAGAGAGAAAGACAGAGAGAGTGACACAGAATGCAACAGCAGAGAGATAGGGGGATTAATACAGAGCAGAGAGAAAGACAGAGAGAGTGACACAGAATGCAACAGCAGAGAGATAGGGGGATTAATACAGAGCAGAGAGAAAGACAGAGAGAGTGACACAGAATGCAACAGCAGAGAGATAGGGGGATTAATACAGAGCAGAGAGAAAGACAGAGAGAGTGACACAGAATGCAACAGCAGAGAGATAGGGGGATTAATACAGAGCAGAGAGAAAGACAGAGAGAGTGACACAGAATGCAACAGCAGAGAGATAGGGGGATTAATACAGAGCAGAGAGAAAGACAGGGAGAGTGACCCAGAATGCAACAGCAGAGAGAGGGAGAGGATGAGAGGGAGAGAGAGAGCGATACACATATACAGGCCACACTGACCTATCTCCACAGTTTCACAGAGAGAGTGAGAAAGAGAGGGTGAGAGGACATATACACTGACCACGCTTTAATACAACCAGAGAGAGAGAGAGAGCAAGAGAGAGAGAAAGAGAGAGAGATGACATATACATTGACCACACTGGCCTATCTCTCTTTCCAAAGCTCCGCAGAGGAAGAGAGATAGAGAGAGAGAGAGGGAAAGAAAGAGACAGAGAGAGAGAGAAAGAAAGAGAAAGTGACACATGTGGACATATACATTGACCACACTGGACTATCTCTCCACAGCTCCACAGAGAGAGAGAGAGAGAGAGAGGGAAAGAAAGAGACAGAGAGAGAGAGAAAGAAAGAGAAAGTGACACATGTGGACATATACACAGAAAGCGAGAGAGATGACATATACATTGAACGCACTGCCCTATCTCTCTTTCCACAACTCCACAGAGAGAGAGAGAGAGCGAGAGAGATAGAACGAGAGAGGACATACACATTGACCACACTGGCCTATCTCTCCACAGCTCCACACAGAGACAAAGGGAGAGAGAGAAAGAGAGATACACATGTGGACATACACATTGACCACACTGGCCTATCTCTCCACAGCTCCATGTTAACTCCGTCTAACCCCACACACACTCAGACCCCAGTGGGCTGCTTATCTGAAGGGGCCGGGCCAATAACCGTGATAACTCCACAGACTCTAATGAGACCAGAGGGACGAGCCAGAAACACTGTTCAAACTATTAGCTTTGATTAACACATTTGGCTTTCACTCACTACATTTAAATATCAGAGAACTAGAGGAATCAGATAAGACAATTATTAGATCTGATTTTTGGCGTGTGTTTACAGCGCAAGAGATCTGAGCGTCAGAAGCACCTGGTGATTTTTAGAGTAACTGTATTTGAAAGCAGAATTTTAAAATAACTATCAATCTTTAACTTTTTTCTTTCTGTTTTGTCTTTGCCTTGAATAATCAGAACCAAATCAGATTACCGTATTTTCCGGAGTATAAGTCGCACCGGAGTATAAGTCGCGCCTGAGTATAAGTCGCGCCAGCCAAAAAATGCATAATAATGAAGAAAAAAAACACATATTTCACATATAAGTCGCACCCCGGCCAAACTATGAAAAAAAGTGCGACTTATAGTCAGGAAAATACAGTATTCACATCTATGGGTAGGACGCAGGACTGTATATATTCATGGACGTAGCTAACCCGCTAGCCGCCACGTTCCAAATAGGAAGTGCATGATCCTGGTATTTTTATTTTGCTAATGTGCACATAAATCAAGATATGAACAAGATAATACATTAATACAGACGAATCAGATGCCTTCTTTCCCCGAGGTCGCTCCCGCTAGTGTTAGCAACAGGTTTGATTGACAGAGTTGCTAAGCGCCCGCTCCGTGCTAAAGCAGCGGTGCGGGCAGGAAGGGGAGTTACCTTCATCAGCTTCGCTCTGGATTGGCTCTTTGGCTGTTACGATACTCGCGGTTGGAATTCCAAATATGGAACGGCGCCAAATTCGCCCCTATAACTGACACACTCCCGTAGTCCACTTCTTTATACAATGTACGGTAGCACGAAACAAGATCGGGTGCACAAGAACGAGACAAGTAGAGATTCTGACACAACTCCGAATATAAATGTGCGATTCAGTTTCCAAATTTGGCCAATATTTTTGTTGAGATTCTAGTCCTGCTTTTTGGGACTAACAGATGCAACTCACCAACACTTAACTCTTTTTTTTGTCCAATTCACACATAGGGAAAAACATCTCAGGAGATCAATTTTCTCACGTGTGCAAAAAAAAGTGTCATTTTTGTCTCAGGAGATGTTGTGGCATCTGGTCCCATCCTCTCACGTCAGTAATCGGATAACTCCAGAAATCAGATAAAGATCAGAGTTTTGGTGCGTAAACAGAGCCACTGATGCTGGATGTTGTGTTTTAGTCTCATCTTTACACTGTCAAAATACAAACTAAAAGATCAGCTGGTTTTGGTGGTTTATTTGGTGCTTTAACCAGTGTAAACCCTCATGATTTCTGCATAATCACCAATAATATAACAGCACGAAGCAGAGCAAGAAACGAAACGATCATAAAACTTAAGTAAAACAGTGTAACTTTCTGGAGATGAAAAGTCACCTGCATGATTCCATGGAAACGTGAAGTTAAGACCATACTCAGAACATTTCTCCATGGAGATGGATACGTTTTATGCCACACTGTGGAATTATATTAGCGCCAACAACAACATTTCCATGGAAACAAGCAGGAAGAGGAGTCCAGAGTCAGGTTTGTGGAAATGCGAGCCTGCTCAGGACACATCAAAAAAGTAAAAAAAGAAGTATATTTTAGTCTCTTTTTGGGGTAAAAAGCTACACGGTGTGGCTTTAAAGGGCATGTATATGGGCAAAATGTAGCTCGCCCCAGCACATTTATTGTTTAAGCAGCTTTCAAACTGAGGCTGATGTGTGCCGTCTGAATTATAAAAAGTTTTACTGTCAGACAATCAGGAAGTGTGGGTTAGCATGCTAGCTGTTGTTAGCATTAACGTGACGACAAACCGCTCCGGCCTCTGCAAAATGTGAAGTGAATAATTAGGACGCTCGAGATGCAAAAGGTAAGTGAGGAGTAACTCTGGACCACTGCAAACCGCTGAAATAAGACAGTTCCGTTTTTCCACATTTTTAAGACGGTAAAAATCAGATACCGAGCCTTTAACCACAAACATACACGTTCAGGGAGGACAGGTCTATAATCTGTGAGTCTGAGATCTTCCTGAGTTCCTTCGCTGGTCGTATTTGCCGGTTGTGTCTCCTCCTGTACGTCTAAGTCATCTGTATTCAGCTGTTATCTGCGGCTGTCAGGAGCTGCTGATGCTGCACTACACAAACCACAGCCACACACACTAAAAATAGATCCTTTTTATCAAGACGAGAGCAACGAGAGGCGATGTACAAACTCATCAGAGGAGGAGGGGGAGTGTGTGTGTGTGTGTGTGTGTGTGTGTGTGTGTGAGGGGGGGTTCAGTGTGGATCGGACCAGGGGGGCAGTGGGGTAGTGGAGACTGGGCTGTCCACAACTGATAAATGTCTTTATTACAACAGAAAACAGAGAAAAAGCCCAGTGTTTGTAACACGTAAACTGTTCAAATTCATGGGTTTCAGGATGATGAGAAATTAGGACCGTTTCCATAGCGACTGACTATTTAAAATAAAATATTATACTGTTTGAATAGGAACGTCCTCCAAATGTTGCATATAACAGGAAGCGAAAAACTAGGTAGAGTTGCCATAGTGATTAACAATTGAAAACAAATCCTACATTATATCGATTATCACCTCATCAAAAAACATACCTGGAGTTGTGTTTTGTTTCGTTCACATGTTTGAGTAACACTTTATTATTAGTCTGCCTACATCTCCGAAGCTCAATACGCTCCGTTCCACCTTGTGATGTCATGAAGCGGTAGTTCTCAAGTTCACGGCAACCTTTTACTTTTAGTTCGGTAGAGATGAGCAATTCCAGGGCTGAGATCATCCAAATGATTCTAGTGAAGGTGTGTGGGGTTTAAAAACACAGTGAAGCACTTCCTGTATTACCACGTGACATCACAAGGTGGAACAGAGTGTTTTCTGAGAGAAGAACTCAGCCTAAATATGCAGGGTTTGTGTGTTAAACATGTGGGAATGAAACAAAACTCAACTCTGAAGCGCTTTAACGATTTCTATAAGGATTCGATTTTTTTTTCATTTACAGATTTGGCTTATGAGTTCGATCTCCCACCTTCACATCTTTTTAGGTACTTTCAGGTGAGAAATTATGCTAGATCCTTATTTCTTGGCTTTCCACAACTCCCACCTGAACAAATCTGGACTGAGCTTTTTCAGTTGAACCCCTCACAAAAGTCACTTATTTCAAAAATCTACAGCACTGTTCAATCATATGATGGTCATTTCACCACTAAAACAAAAGAGGCCTGGGAGCATGAGTCGGGACTAGTTTTTGACAAACATTGTTGGGACTCGGCATTGGAGCTTATTCATGAGAGAACCATTTGTGCCCGTTTGACACTGATACAGTTTAAAGTTCTGTTTAGGTGTCACTACTCAAAAACAAGACTTGCACAGACTTTTCCCTCTGTGGTGGATGTTTGCGGCAGGTTTGGTGGATCACCTTGTAACCTCACGCATGTGTTTTTCTCCTGCCGAGCCCTTACCACCTTTTGGCGGGTTTATTTTGATACCGTGTCCAAAGTGCTGTGAAAAACAATTGATGTTTGTATGTGGCCATCTTTGGTCTTCCAGAAGACTTCCCTCAACTTTACAGCTACAGGTTTTGGCGTTTGTCCTTGTCCCAAGACGCCAGCTCCTCTTACACTGGAAATCAACAAATTCCCCATCCAGCGTTTAATGGATCAATGAGGTTATGTTCTTTTTGAAAGTAGAGAAGATTAGATATTCCATGAAGGGTATTGTAAACTAATTTTATAGAAAGTGGCAACCATTTATTGACTTTTTTGAAACTGTCAAAGCCAAGCCTTCCACCTTTTTTATTGCCATTATTATTATCATCAATATTTTATTTATAATTTATAATATTTTTATTATTTATTGTGTGTGCTCTTCATAACTGTCAAAGCCAAGCCTTCCACCTTTTTTATTGCCATTATTATTATCATCAATATTTTATTTATAATTTATAATATTTTTATTATTTATTGTGTGATGCTCTTCATATTCGTCTATTCACTCAAGATTTGTGTAATTTATTATTATTTTTTTTAAGTTTTAGTTTTTGTTATATAAAAATGAAAATGTATGTATACATTTGCTGTTTAAATGACAGTCCTACCGTATTTTCTGGACTATAAGTCGCACTTTTTTTCATGGTTTGGCCGGTGGTGCGACTTATACTCAGATGCGATTTATATGTGAATTATGTGTTTTTTTCTTCATTATTATGGTTTTTTTGGCTGGTGCGACTTATACTCCGGAAAATACAGTATATTTGTTCACACATCAATAAAAATATATGAAACAGAAACAAAACAAAACTCAACTCAACAAGGTCTGTTTGTGATGAGCAGACAACATTATAACGCAGATCAGAAAAGAGTGTAACAGGGGCCCTTTAAACAGCAAATTCCACCATAGAATCGAGGTTATGCAGATGAAACACAACCTTTGGAACTGTATTAGTGAGCGGCAAAGATACACCAGCGCCAATGGTGAGTAATGACTTTTTCTACGGTAAAAGCTCAAAACACATCTAAAATATGAAAGAGCTGCTGCAGTCTAATAACAAGTATAAAAGTCTACAACTCTACTGAATATTTAGTTTGTATCTGACATCTGAAACAAGAAAATCAGTAGCAGAAAACAAGCGAACAGTTAGGTAAACAACAGGGACTCTCCAGCTACGCTCACAGTCGTCACTGATACAGACTTTGGATCAGACACAGCTGAACTGAACCTTTCTCTCCGTAAATAACATGTTTCTGAGTCTGTGTGTTGAGGAAATAATTATCGTCGGGCGAATAAAACAGCTCCATGGACAAAAATGAGCCAATAAAAAGCAAAGAAACACATTTTGTCTGTTATGTCGCCCATAGTTACGGTGCCGGTGCATCACCTCTGTTCTGACCCGTCCTGTGTCCTCCAGCTCATTAACTGCGTTTCCATCCGTTTAAAATGCACATGTTCCCAAAATTCATATAACAAATTCATAACAAATGCGACTCGAAAAAGCGTTTGAGCGCATAACGGGGTGTTGGTTCCCTGGTTACGGGAGCTGCCTGTCTGCTCTGTGTCACGACACCGCTAACCCTGCAGAGGGCGCACCACGCACAGTCTGTTCTGTTTGTCTTCTAGAAAAAATCGCACTTTCTCTGTTATTTAGCCGTTTGCCGCGCACATTTGTGTCGTGTCCAAAACTTAGCGTATACTAATAATGCTACAGACATATTTTACAACAAAGTTAAAACCTGCTGCCTCAGTCTTTGCCAAACTACTGCACTGGAGATGAAAAAGAACGACCGCTGAAGTCCCGCTACTTGTCCACCGCGTTGGACAACCATAAACTTTCCCCGAGTTACTCACTAATGAAGATCAGACAGCGAGTATGTGTCTCCGGGCAAGTCACGCGTTGGCCGACGTCTTTTGCTTTTAGCCTGAACCTCACGATTTACGCTAGTGCAGCCATGTTAGCTAAACTGCGCTTCTCTGGAGGCATGATGGGATTATTCTGTCTTTGTCCATCACCTGTGTCCACTCCGGTCCAGCGCAGGTGTGTAGCCTGGTCAGCGGTCCGACGGTCACGCGGGGCTAAATACGTTTCCACCTTCCAAAAGCCGCTTTAACCGTTATGCTCTTAAATCAAACTCCGTCTGAAGCGAGCAAAAAAACTTTCATGCGAATTTAGGGTTCTATATGTGAAATTTGTGCGTTTCCACCTCCCGTTACTTATGTGAAACTTTAAAAAGCGCGTTAAAAACAAGGTGATGGAAATGCTACTGATACTGACGCCAGAAGATTCGAGAAACAACACTCGCGACGTCAAATGTAAGTGTTACCGTTATGAATATCGTACATTTACTTCCATTCACGCCGTCTAATAGACTGAATTTCAAACATGTGCCACTTTAAAACGGCTTTGAAACGGCTGTTATGACCTGAATAATCACAACTACTGATTAACCAAATCATCTTAAAATTCATATTCAGGAGGTTAGCTATGACCCATGTGATCGCTCTGATTTTTATTTACTAAAACAAGCGACTCAAAAAAAAAAAAAAAAAAACAACTAAAAAACACAATAAAAACAACAGAAGGTCTCTGTATTTGACCCATCCCCCAGAGAACTGTTACTTCAAATAAATACAGTGTGATAAAACATATGTATTTTTACTACCACAATGATCAACTTGCAGGTTATATTTTATGAACTTGGGGCTGTTTTTCTGCTGCTTCGAACCCAACAGTGTGAGGAGCTGAATGAGTGTGTTTTCTGTTCATGTTAGGAAGCTCTGGTGCCGTCTGGGTCCTGTCTGAACAAAAAGTACAGCAGCAGAACTGAGAGCCCAGAGTCAGAGCTACGGACCAATCGGAATCAACCAGGAAATGAGCCGCGATTGGCCGAGGCTCCGGCTGCTGCTATGGAAACTGAATGAGTGAGCAGACTGACTCTGCAGATGCACGAAGAAAGAGGAGAGAAACACAGAGAGATGATTTAAGAGTCATCATTAAGATGTAGCCGTTTATGTTTGTGAACGTTCTGTGTTAACTGTTTACACATTCACCTGCCAGTCTGCGCCTTGTAAACCGCATCAACACTTATTTCAGCGCATGGAGGCACAGGCACACACATTTTTCACACATTGGACTGCCAAAATATTGTCTGTATTTTGTCACTGGAATAAAAAAATAAAAATAATTTGTCACATCGCCCGCCTGTAATTAAAGGGCCCATATTACCTTATTTTCTGATCTATGTTATGATGTTGTTTCTTCATCAAAAACAGACCTGGAGTTGTGTTTTGTTTCATTCGCACATGTTGAACACACAAATATTTATGCTGAGTTCCACCTTGTGATGTCACGTGGTAATACAGGAAGTGCTCCACTGTGTTTTTAAACTCCATACACCCTGGATTTTCCAATCTCTACTGAACTAAAGGTAAAAGGAAGACTGCCACTTCATGACATCACAAGGTAGTGTCGTAGTACTCGAGACCGGTCTTAGTGTCGAGACTGGCCCGGTGTAGGCCTCGTCTCGGCTCCCTCGCACAGGCTCCCTCCTCATTATGCCCTGTTAAGTAATATCGCTGCATATCCAGTAAGATCATGTAACTCCAGTTATGAACGTGAAAAACGCGCGTGACACATACTTAAAATCCTACTCTTTTGAGGCAGTTTTCTGTTAAGTGCAAGTGACAGTCAGACAGGCTTGAAACTGGGGTTCTCAACCTGTGTGAGGGTCCAAAAAAGAGTGTTTCAGTACAGTACAGTTTGTTCGGCTAAAGCCTAAATCTGCATTAATCAGATGAAGTGGAGGTTTATAAAAACTGTGATATATATGTGTCAAAATGAAGGTAATATACAAATAAATGCAGAAAATTACAAAGATCTCATTTTGGTCTCGATGGGCCGCGGTCTCGGTCTCGATCCTCAGAGGTCTTGGTCGTGTTTCGGTCTCGGGACCCTGTGGTCTCGGACAGGTCTTGGTCTCGATTAGCGCGGTGTTCACTACAAAAACTATCATCAGGTGAAACACAGTATTTTGAGCTTTGGAGATGCAGACAGACTAATAATAAAGTGTTACTCAAACATGAATGAAACAGAACCCTACCCCAGGTGTGACGAGGTAACAACATTCTAAGAGTCCATTTTGCATAATTTAAGACCTTTAAAACATTAGTAATATTAGAGTATTACATGGCACTTTTCCAGACTCAAAGTCCTTTTACAGTTGTTTTCATTGACTCCAAATGGAGCTAAGCCACTTGTCAAGCCACAGCTGCCCTGACCGAAAAGGCCCCTCCAGCCACCACCAGTCACACTCACCTACACTAAGCATTCATAAACAAGCACGGTGTATTGCTCAAAGGCACAACAGCAGCATGCACTACTCTGAGCAGGGTTTGAACTGCCAACCTTAGTGCACCTTACCATGGTTTTCTCTGTGAATGAGACGTATTTTGCACAAGACCAGATGAGCCATGGGATTTTAACATAATAGGCTTTACAGTGGATGAACAGTATGAAGTGAAAATGAAGGAAACACGTTTGCTGCCATCAAACTGCTCCTAACTCCAGCATTAACCACAATGTCAGTCTGTGATGTCACTGCACATGATCTTGTCCCATCCCATCCATCCATTGCATTTTATGTAGTATAAAGAAATAAAGTAAAAGATAAAAAAAAAAACAACAAAAAAAACCCCAAACATTTAAAGGTCCTATATTACGCAAAACTGACTCTTGTTACCTCCTCAAAAACATACCTGGAGTTGTATTTTGTTTCGTTCACACATCTTTGAGTTACTCTTTAATTATTAGTCTGTCTACATCTCTGAAGCTCAAAATGCTCTGTTCCACCTTGTGATGTCATGAAGCTGTAGTTTTCAAGTTAACGTTACCTTTTACTGAAGCTCAAAATGCTCTGTTCCACCTTGTGATGTCATGAAGCTGTAGTTTTCAAGTTAACGTCTACTTTTTACCTTTTGTTCAGCAGAGATTGGCAATTTCAGGGCTGAAATCATCCAAATGATTCTAGTGAAGGTGTGCGGAGTTTAAAAACACAGTGGAGCACTTCCTGTATCACCACGTGACATCACAAGGTGGAACAGAGTGTTTTCTGTTTGAGCAAAGAACTCAGTCTAAATATGCAGGGTTTGTGTGTTTTAACATGTGTGAATGAAACAAAACACAACTCTATTTTTGTGAAGAGTAAACATTATACCATCAGAGAATAGCGTAACACGGGCCCTTTAAGATAAATAACTAAATAACTGAACGTCGTCACTGGAGCCATGGTCTTATTATCCATTCAACGTAATTCGTCTGCCAAATCAACTTCTTTGTCAGCGGATCTCTTTCTAGTTCACTTCCTGCTTCTCCGACAGAGCATCGTGTGTAGGACGGGCCGTCGCCCCGGCAACGGCTGCCATGGCGACCGTCTCCCAGGAGCGCGGTGTATTTTCGCTCCTGAGTGTGTGTGATAAAACAGAGCAGCCGGCCGCTCCACATTCGCCTCAAATATAACCGTCGTATTTATAGAGGCAGACCTGAAAACGCTCCATCGGAATACGCGGGTTTGGCTGTTCGTTCCAGGCCGCATTTTGAAGACTTCGGAGGATATAATATTTTGTTTTGAATAGTTTATTACTATAGCGACGGTTGAACGTATAGGCCGGGTCCATGGGCTCAAACTGTGGCATCTGGGTTTGATTAGGCCTCGTTGTGACACTGTTTTAAAGAAGCTTTTGTGGGTATTTAGAATAATAATAGCACAGTCAGATTGTAAATCCAGTGACTTCCTGTTCAAAACTGCGGCTCTTCACAGTGATATTTAATTGTGGCAAGCAGTAGATTTTCATGTTCATGTGTTTTTATGGTGTAAAAATGAACCCCACGCGTATGACCCTGATTCTGAATTTTTGGAATAATCTCAACTAAGTACAGAGCAGAGGGTGGGGAGAGGGGGTAGGTCAAAACAGACTTTTTCTGAACAATCAAGACCAGGGCTGAGCACCGTTAGATTTTTTCGATAACCAGTACTTTAACAACACCTGCTCTTCGATACCAGCTCCTGAACGTTTCTTCTTCCGTGCTTGTATTTTTTTAAAGGCAACAGGCCCTGTACCTGATTTGAAACAGTGAGCGAAAACAATCATTAACCCACGACGTCCTCACACGTTCTCTGTTTAAAGATGAACTATGTAATGTTTCTGGTGGCGTCCGTCTCCATGGAGATGTGATTGCTTTGCCTGGAATGTTTCACAGAAAGGTCACTGAAATGAGTATAATTATGTATTAATATTAATATATTATATATTAAAACATTATCATTCTTAGCAATAACACATCTGTAATTAAATAAATGCGAGAACGTTAAGTTAAAGCCATACTGTGGAACATTTCTTTAACTCCTTGAACCTCGAATCAAGTTTTGCCCCGGACACATGGCAACAAAAGGGAGGACGTGTGACAGTAGCTCAGTTGGCTCAGTGTTTCTCCACTGATCCGAAGGTTGGCGGTTTGAATCCCGCTTTCGTCTTAAACGTCATTGGTCGAGCGGGCAGATTCACTGACCCACAGGTTGGCGGTGCGATTCCAGCTCCCACAGGTGAATGCTGTCGTCGTGTCCTTGGGCACTTAACCCCCCTCGCCCCCAGCGTCTGCGCGCACCGGTGCGTGAACGTGCGCGCGAATGGGTGAGCGGTTCCTTGATGTAAAGCGCTTTGAGTGTCTTGAAGGTGGAAAAGCGCTGTATAAAAATGTGACCGTTTACTCCACTCAGACCGAGCCCACCTGTCTGTGACACCGGTGTTTATCTTTGCTTTTTTAATTAACGTCATTTATCAGATACATTATAGTTAATGTGATGTGCTGCTGGACCTGATCCCAGGCGTTATTGAGAGGCAAAAAAATGACCTTAGCTGTCCCTTATTTGGAGCCAGAGTCCATTCACAATAGCATCTCTAATACATCATGCAAATGTGCGAGCGGTCGGTCCGGCTGCTGTTCTGTCACAGTTTCAAATTAGGTACAAGAGCTTTAATAGGAGAGGTCGATATGACTTAAAAAAACATCAAGCTTTTCTAGGGCCAATTTCAATTTTATTACAATGCACGAAGTTTGTATATGCCAAGAGTCATAAGAGGTAATTGCGTTTGGCTAAATCCAGTTTTCACATAAAAATCAAATAACAAATGACTGATTTACCGACATCGCGCGGCTCGAAATTCGGACGCTGTCTTTCAGTTGCAATTCCTTGGAAGTTACTAGTGTTAATAAAAACAAATCATCTGTCCAACAGCAAAACAACTGAACTAAAAAGCCTTTTCCAGTGTAAATGAGTTTAATATGTTGACATTACCCATCAGCCCTGTGAGCGGTGAAGATGTCCAAGTCCTGATGTTACGACACTATTTTAATGCTCACAGCTGATTGGTCAATAACTAGGAAGTAGTATAATGAGTCTATTTGTAGAGCTAATTTGTACACAAAATAGAGGTGGGACAAGACACACTTTCCACAAGATGAAACGAAAGGCAAGATCCGGTCAACGAGAATGAGACAGGACCCGTAGACTGTGTAAAGAAGTGGACTAAGGGAGTGTGACGTCACCCACAGCGTTCGGCTCCAGTCGAATGAAGCTCATCGAGGCCGGAGCGGTTATAGCGGCGAATTTGGAGCCGAGTTCCATGTCAGGAATTCCAACTGCGAGTATCATAGCAACCACAGAGCCAATCCAGAGCGAGGATGTTGAAGGTAACGCCCCTTCCCGCCCGCAACGCTGGTTTAGCAGGGAGTGGGCGCTTAGCAACGCTGTCAATCAAACCTGTTGCTAATGCTAGCGGGAGTGACCTCGGAGAAAGAAGGCGACTGATTTGTCTGTTATTAATGTTCATATCTTGATTTACAGACAAAATTGCTAATTAATGGGTTAATACGAACATTTTAAGACCAAAATGATGAGCCTAAAAGCAGCAGTTACGGTGAGAGGAGCGACAGTTTTTCAATGTAAAGTGAACTGGAGCCAGAGTCGATGGAGCCAGAAGTGCGCCCATGATCACTTCCTATGTGGAACGAGGTTAGCTATGTCCATTTATATATACAGTCTATGTACAAGACAAACTTTTGACATGAATAAATTGACAATGAATAAATTCACCGTTTCGGCCTTACATATTTAGATTTTTTTTATATATATATATATTTTGTTGTCATAGTGCCACATGCTTTTTGGAGCTACAGCTTCTCAAGAGTTGTAACTCACAGGCACTTAACCCTTTTGAGGTGTAAAAATAGGTGAAAAAACAAGCTCTTGTCCCAACACTTCTCATTAACACAAACTAATTCAAAGTAACAGAACAAAAAGGATGTGTTAAAACCAGAATACAAACTAATAAATCAATAAAAAGTTAAACAATCGATACAGAAGTCATTTTAAAAGAGAATAGTGCAGATAATATCCTTTGCTTTTAAGCCTACAGATCTGAACATCGTCAGAGGCCCGTCTCATGTTCCTTTAGCTGCAGGAATAATCGTATTTTGTCCTGTGAGTCTGCATCAGAGTGTGTGAGGATCCATTTTTGTGACAGTGGCTCCAGGTGAAAAACAGTGAAACATAATGAACCTGAAAAATGAGTCCAAAAATAACCCCCAAAGACCGGAGCAAATGAGGCACAGACGCAGAAGGAACAAGTCACCCGAAAACTAGGGCCAGACGACTCCGTGGACGTATGAAACGGGGAGGTTTAAAGGGCAGATGACAGATAGACCAATCATTTCACAACAAAAAAGTTTATAATGTTACTTCCAGTTTGGACATGGGCAATGATTAGCTCACCTTAATTAGCCTCATAAAAAAGTATGAAGAAAATGGCTGTTGTTGTTCCATAGCTGTTCCTAGCAACCGTACAGTTAACAAGGGTCAAAACTTGTCTAATATAGCCTATAATTTGACAAATAGATAGATTTGCAGGTAAATTGTCTTTGCATTTTGGATAGTTTTGTGTGTGTATCCATTCATTTCTTTGTAGAGCTCAGACCTACCTTCCTGTAACTTTTTTTTCAACCGTTTGTTCACAATCTGCCACTTAACTGATGTAAAGCTGATATCCCACTAGACTAAAAGTAAAAATTTGAAAAAATCTGTCAAATGAACTAAAGAAATAACCGTCACAGTGTTGTGTAAATGGAAAAAAGTCTTTGCATTGCATTCACTACTAAAATGATATAAAATGGTAAATAGTCAAGTTTTTATATAGCGTTTTTTTCCACCTTCAAGTCACTCAAAGCGCGAATTCATACACCAGTTTACGCAGACACTGGGGGCGAGGTGGGTTAAGCGTCTTGCCCAAGGACACAACTATAGTATTCACCTGTGGGAACCGTGGTGCGCTCTATAAATGATGATTTTAGGTCAAGAGCGGGATTCAAACTGCCGACTTTTCGGATCAGCGGACAAGCATTCTATCAACTGAGCTGCTGTGGCCCCCCCCCAAAAAAATCTCTTTTTATTTAACAACTTACAAGCTGAAGTCACTATCTATAAATCTCTCGTTTCTCCTGGCAACTCTTCACCACAATCCAACAGCAATATGTTCCACTACGTCCACACCAAGTCCAGAATGAATCTATCATAAAACAAAATAACAGTAATAACTTCAGGGGGAGCTTTACGTCTGCTACTGTCACCGAAGTCTGAACCTTAAAGGGGCATTGTGTAACTTTTCTGGAGGAAGAGATGCCACTTTCTTGTCTCCACGGAGATAGCGTCGCCAGTACTAACTTACTGTATGTATCTTTATGAATACAAGCGTTTGACAAGGTTTGTACTTAGCCATAAAACACTTACAGTACAGTGAACAGACTGTAAATGATGCAAAAGAGCGACGTCAATCTTATCTATCGTCATGGACACAAGTATGTGACGCCGCCACTCCGACTTACAGCTCTGATCTGTGGAGAGGAGACCCTGCTCACAGTAAGAATGCATGTTTTTTAGGTACGCTTGAGAACTAATATGAAGTAAATAGTAAATATTCCAAAACAAGAAACGTCTGAGCGACGCACTGAGATTAGCAAGCGGTAGACCTCCAACCAGGAAAGTTACAGAGAGGACCTTTAAAAACCACCAAGCCCTAAGGTTGTCAAAAGTATGAAAAAAACAGAGTCTGAACTGCTTGTGCCGGTCCGTTATGGTGCAGGGCTGACAGAGTATTTCCACACGAGTTTGCTGCAGACAGTGAGTCAGAGGAGACACGGGAGTCACGACAACCGCCGAATTAAAAAAAAACAGATCTACACACGACCGCATCCACGGACATGAGCTGGACATCACCTCTATGCCCCCACGTCCAGGTACAAGGCACGTAACTCGAAGAACCAGAGGAACGGAATAATTATATCTGATCCTGGTGTGTGTGAAGGGAAAAGTGGTAACGCAAAACAGCTAGAGCGTGTGTTGGTGAATTAGCCTTAACTAGTCTTATTAGAAAAGTATGAAGAAAATGGCTGTTGTCGTAAGATTTTATAGTTGAAAATGGTCATGTGACACTTTTTAACCATACGTATGAGTCTGGGTGGAGACAGGGGGTAGGTGATAACAGACATTTTGAGCGAACGCAGCACAATACGGGATTACGCGGACATGCTTCACGCGCTTGCCCCAGTACAGATGTGTCGCATAAGCAGCTCTTGAGGTCAAAATACGTCCGCTGTGTATTGTCCGCGTCTCATTAGAAAGCGATTTATTGTCCGATAATCAGGATGTGAGTGATAGCGTGATAGTTGTTGGCTTTATCGTGAGGGCAAAACTCCACACTGGTCTCTGAGAACTTTGAAAAGCGTTTATAAACTCATTGCGCTGAGTGATTATGATGCTCGGAATGCACAGGGTCAGTGAGGAATGACTTTGGACCACTGCAAACCGTTTAAAATGAACTAGTTTTGTTTTTTTAAAGCAGACCTTCTTATGCAAAATCGACTTTTCAGAGGTTTTAATCATGTTCTGCTTGTTTCTTTCTCGTTTACCCTCTCAAAGTTGTATATGATGTTTGAGTCATCTTTAATCGCTTATTTTCTAGACGCCATATTGTCGATCGTCCCCCGCTTTCACCACCGCGTCCACTGCTCTGGACTTACTCCATTCTTCAATTTTATTTTCTTAATCGGTGATTGTTACGAGCCACTTTGTCCAGGTGAGGTGGCACGTAAAGAAAAGGTGTAAAAACCGGGCGTAGAACAAAAACGGAAGCGTGGAGAGGTGGTCAAACGTTAAATAAGATTTATTTTTACTGGGCGGGTAACAGTGAGACGCTTTAGGATTCGGCAGCGTCACGTAGTCATTTTGGTACAAATGAAAAACTCGCTAGTGTGATCTGCAGCTGTCCATAGGGGGCGCCGACAGCTACACGGCTCTTTGTTGTGATGACGTTTACGGCGACGTCATGCAGCTCCCATTGGCCACCGTAGTTTTCTAACGCGGAAGTCAGCGGCCTTGTTTCTTTATTAAGTTGTTTTAGATCAATGTTGCGATTTAAAATGCGCTAATTTTATCGTAATGATCCACGGGTGTCATAGATTATAACAATATAACGGACGCAAGCACAGTAGGTCTTCTTTAAAGTGCACAAATCAGATACAGAGCTTTTAAAACAAATTTGACACCTGCTCCTCCACTTTCTTCTGACAGTTACCCATTAAAACTGCTGAAATACTTAAGCGCAACGTTGCTAAAAGCATCTTGGTGTTGATCAGTAACATGGCGGCGTTACGTTCTATGTATACAGTCCTACTTTTATCAAAACCCCGTGAGACAAACTCCTATGCCTTTAAATGAAAAGATAACGCATTACTCCTCATGCATGTTAAACTGTGCATGTTTAACAGTCTGCCACATACACAGGGCTGTGAACACCTATAGGGACAGGCCTATGGGAACTGGCCTACATACAACTCTACACAACTACTGCAGGCTCCCAACGCAACGGAGAACATTAGGTGGAGAAGAGGAACCGCATCTGTCCAGGAATTAGGGCGGCAACTATTATTTTAGCGCTGGACTAGTCAGCTGTTAGATTTTCAACTAGTCAACTTGTCAAACGTTTACTTTTATTGTACGTTGTAGGGTTGTCAAAAGTACTAAAACTAGGAACGAAACTAGATACTCATTTGAGCGGGTATCGATACTGAAAAAGTCACATTCACAGGACAGAAATTAACCTTTAGAACGATCGTGAGCTGTGTCAGAACAAGTATAAGACACATAGACTAGTATAAACCCGTGGACCACTGTGGAACCTACTGGACGACTGAGGGATTACACAGATATAAGGCCACGTGGGAATAGAAAAGAAAGTACTACAGTTTAATGTTGAAAATCACATTCAATTGTCTAAATAAAGTGCGTTTTTAATTAGTAATTAGTAATCACTGTGGTATCAGAATCAGTATTGAGTATCGAGTATCAAAACGGTTTTTGAAATTTTACTATTGTGACAACACTGATACATTGAGATTTATCAAAACACATTTTAACCAAATAAAGGTTGAAACTTTTCACACCAAGTACCGCCAAAGAAAAGATTTGGCTTCCCGAGTATCACCAGATCTAAATCAGGTCTATAACGGGACTATTCCAGGTCTAATCTCGGGCTAAACCAGGTCTAAAAGTGGACTGCGTCATTATCGCCGTGGTTCTAAAAGGAGCGGATGCGGGGCCGGGGAGCGAGCGCAGACTTGTGTGAATAAGCAGCGTTTGCACCGATCCAGATCTGCTCCAGACGGTAGCAGAGTCAGACTGAGCCGACACAGGGCGCGGGCGAGGGGAGGGCATGGCTGCGGTCTGGTGCGGGGGGTGAGCGTCTGGGAGGGCATCCGGGCGTCGTGGTTACTTGAGTCAGAATGAATGAACATCCCGGCGCGACACATGTATGGAAACGTGCTACGACAAATAAAATAGCCTTTTATATGGTTTTATATGGTTTAGAATTGCATGAGGTGGGCAGTTGCGTTGTATTTTGGTATTTCTGAGCGCTCACACTTGGGATGGGACAATAAACAATAATATCGTTTATCGTGATAAAAAGGGTCAACAATAATCGTTCGTGGGACATGTTTTACAATCGAGATAATCGCCAGAATGTTCCAAAAAAGGCTACTTATTGACGGGGTCTTAGGGTCTTAGGGGCCCAGAATTGGACCCTCTTCCTATTTGAGGGTTCTTGCCCTGGGCCCCGCAATTTCTGGCGACGGCCCTGCTCCTCTATAATGTTCTTCGATGGATCAAAGTTGTTTTCACTAATAACAAAGTACAATTATATAAAAGTTATATAAAAACGTATTCATAACATTACAATTATCATTATTCATATCCATAACATTTTTACACTATCAGCAACGTTTATCATTATCGTGATATTATCGTTAATCGCAATTATTGATAATCGCAACACAACATTTCAGTACTGTCCCAAGCTTAGCTCATACTTACTATAAGTTTTGACCTTGTATAGACACCGGCCCCAAAGCCACTTTTTGTTCTGGCAACGTGCGATTTCCAAATGAAGCAGTGAGTAAACCCACAAACTGTAGAGCAGAATCTGAAGGAGCTCGTGCACCACCGTTTGAGAAACACTGGCCTAGATAGAGAATATTTACATGTCAACTGTATAATTGATTTATTTTTGTTATAAAAGATCTTTCGGCATATTTGTGTTTTAAAATCTGCACAGTCCAAATAATGATTGTGAAAATCAAAACTAGTCACAATTATTTCAGTTAATCGTTGCAACCCTGTAGTCAACCAGTCAAATGTTTTTTTCTTTTGTGCCTTGAAGATTTAAAAAACAAAACAAAAAACAAGCACATTTAACTAGTACAAATAGTTAAAATATGCCAAATTTAGTCTTATTAATAGATAATATTTACAAATTACGTATCGAGTATGAGTAGTTTTAGTTAAAAAATGACAAAATGTATAATCCTTTTGTGTCATTTTGGTTTCAAATCGTGGCGCTGTCTTGGTGATCAAACTGTTATTCTCGTAATGGTAATGTCAGAGTCTGTTCACAGTCCCAATTATCAAAACAAGAATGATTTTAAAAGTCGTTTAGTCACAATTATTCCAATCCATTACTGCAGAACGCCAAAGCAACCGGTTAAGTATTTGAAACATCTCATTTAGTCTTTGCTGTGAAGAACAAACATCGTCTATGAGTGTGTTAACATGCAGACAGTACAGAGAGCAATATTTAACCAATCACAAACCAGGAGGCACTGTTCTAAAAATCTATTTACACAGACAGGGATACAGCGCCACCTACAGCACGGCACGTTACATTTTGTGGATTTAGGCTGTTGCTGCAGATTTAAGTGTTCAAATCATAGACTGCGTAAAGAAGTGGACTAAGTGAGTGTGACGTCACCCGTAGCGTTCGGCTCCAGTCAAATGAAGCTCATCGAGGCTAGAGCGGTTATAGCGGCCAATTTGGAGAGTAGTTCCATATTTGGAATTCCGACCGCAAGTATCATAGCAACCAAAGAGCCAATCCGGAGCAAAGCTGTTGAAGGTAACGCCCCTTCCCGCCCGCACCACTGGTTTAGCAGGGAACGGCCGCTTAGCAACGGTGTCAATCAAACTTGTTGCTAACCCTAGCGGGAGCGAACTCAGGGAAAGAAGGCAGCTGATTCGTCTGTTATTAATGTTCATATCTTGAGTTACGGACATAAATGCGAAATGAAAACACCAGGATCACGTAGAGTGGGTCAGTACAAACATTTTAAGACCCAAATGACGAGCCTGAGAGCAGCATTTACGGCGAGAGGGGCGACAGTTTTGGAACTCGTATTGGAATGCGGCGGCTAGCGGGTTCGCTATGTCCATTTATATATACAGTCTACGGTTCAAATAGAGCATTGTGTATCTGCCGTAATGAGTCGGGAGATTAGAAATTGTACATAACAGCTACAAGGCCATAGCATCAGTCTATCTGTGGTTCATTATTAACCCCAAGATGGTTTCAGATTTGCAATTACACACCATGCCCCCAGATTATGTTGAACGCAGCTACGAATTCTCAGTATTGGAAAATAAATGTGTTGCTTAACCAGACAAAATAAAGCACAGTTGCGTGTAATGGGATGGCGTCAGATGGAGCGGAGCACATGGGTCTGTCCTGAGCCTCGGTCTGCGGGGACACACAGTAAAGCTCCCCGTCCACATGCACACTGACAACATGACAAAGGCGTCTGGGGGCCATTTTACTCACTCATGTCATCTGTTCAAAAGCCATATAACTGTATTACTATGCACTATACTCTACAAACCCAACTGCTACAAATGACTCACTGAAATAGTTCAATTTGATTTATATAGCACATTTAAAAACGACTTCAGCTGCCCAAAGTGCTTCACATAAAAGTCAACAAAAAATAAATATACAAATGTCTGTGTAATCCCTCAGTCATCCAGGTGTGATCCGTAGTAAAATACACTGCCTGGCCAAAAAAAAAAGTCGCCACCTGGATTTAACTAAGCAAATAGATCTGGGGTTGCAGCAGTTGGTCAGGTCTAGGTTCAGCAACAGTCTGTGCTCAAAGAATGAGGTCAGCTGACCACCTGAATATACTGAATGACCAGGTTATTCCATCAGTGGATTTGTTCTTCCCTGATGTCACGGGCATATTCCAAGATGACAATGCCAGGATTCATCGGGCTCAGATTGTGACAGAGCGATTCAGGAGCACGAGACGTCATTTTCACACATGGATTGTCCACCACAGATTTTCACACATGGACTGGCCACCACAGAGTCCAGACCTTAACCCCATTGAGAATCTTTGGGATGTGCTGGAGAAGGCTTTGGGCAGCGTCAGACTCGACCATCATCAACGCGAGATCTTGGTGAAAAATTAACGCAACACTGGATGGAAATAAATCTTGTGACATTGCAGAAGCTCATCGAAACAATGCCACAGCGAATGCAGTAATCAAAGCTAAAGGCGTCCAACGAAATATTAGAGTGTGAGACCTTTTTTTTTTTGTGGCAACTTTTTTTTTGGCCAGGCAGTGTGTATGGCATAAGGCAGTGTTCAGCAGTGATCTGACCAGAACTGAAGAAGCGGTTTGGATGAGCAGCGAAACGTCTTCACTCCTACAACTTCTTCAGTTAACAGATTTGAATTTTTCTTTTACTAAATATACGGATAATAAATAAAACAATAAAACACCAAGATATCCTGTCTAAATAGTATTAAATGCCAGGGAGAAGAGGTCAAACGTTTGAAAGCTCAGCCCTTCACAATTCAGCCATTTATATTTTAGAATGACTGATTTTGCTCATGAGATTAGAACCCAACAAATATAATGTGTAACACGAGCAACTTTAGCATCTTGTAAACCAGGAGTGTCCCAAATATGGCCAGGGGGCTAAAAGCGGCCCTCAGGAAATTTTTTGTTGGTCCTCAAGCTCCCAGATGAAATGGCCCAGATAATCATTAGTAGGTTCAATTTCAATGACTCATATTTCTGCATAAAACAGACAGTGAGAGTTGTCAGAAGTATTGAAAATGAGATACCGATAGATAACTAGTATCGAAACTATGATACTTGATACTCATTTGAGCAAGTATCGATACTAAAAAGTCACATTCACAGGACAGAAATGAACCTTTCCTGAATAGCTTTAGCATGACTTTGAGCTGTATCAGAACAGGTTTAAGACACATAGACTAGTACACGCTTGTTACGGACTTGTCCAATTTTTGTTGTTCTTGGCCTTGCCTCCACCCACCAGATCCACCCACCCGTTGATGAGCCGCACCTGGCTGCCGGTAATCAACCGGGTGATAAAGGTTCGGAGCTGCCTCCACATGGATGACCAGTGGGTCCTCCGCTGCAGCGACTCTTTAGTTGATTATAGTTTATTTTTGTATTATTCAGTTGTTTAATTTTTTGTACACAATTTTTCAGTAATTTTTGTAATAATAAATCTTCCTTTCGGTTTGACCACTGCTCCCGTTTTTGTTCTACGCCCGGTACTAACATCTTTTAGTTACGTGCCACCACCCCTGGAGTAAGTGGCTCGTAACAACGCTCATGGACCCTACTGGACGACTGAGGGATTACACAGATATAAGGCCACATGGGAATAGAAAAGAAAGTACTACAGTTTAATGTTGAAAATCACATTCTATTGTCTAAATAAAGAGCGTTTATATTAGTATTACATTATATTATCATAGTGGTATCAGAATCGGTATTGAGTATCGAGTCTATTCCTTAGTAGCAAAATCAAGGTTGAAATGATTCGTGTGTGTAGTATTGCAACAACACTAGTCTGAATAAAGGTAACAGTCTTACGCTAATTTTTTTAAAAACAAATATGTTACATCAGTGAAATGGATTCGTGTGTGTAGTATTGCAACAACACTAGTCTGAATAAAGGTAACAGTCTTGAGCTAATTTAAAAAAAAAAAAAAATGTTACATCAGTGAAATCATATTTGACTGAGCAATAACAACTCCTGCATAATAATATATTCAAACGCAAAAGACAAATCGTTGTAGGAGTGAAGACGTTCGCTGCTCATTCAAGTCGTTTATTCAGTTCTGGTCAGATCACTGATGGACACTGCCTTATATCAACCTGAAGGGAGGGGCTAACTACACTGAAACTGTAAACAGCTATTGTCTCCAGTTTCAGCCTAACGAACCTATTCAACCTTTAACGACCCCCTAGTGTTCTCTTTGTTCCTATTTGTTTTGGGTCAGAGGATCCTCAGACAGGCAGTGTCCACCAGCAACCTGACTAGAACTGAAGAAGCGGCTTGGATGAGCAGTGAAACGTCTTCACTCCTACAACGATTTGTCCAGTTACCAGATTTAGACTTCATCTTTTGCTATGGATCAGACCTGGACGACTGAGGGACACACAGACAATATATTCAAACTGTACATGTCTCTACAAGAAAGAGCAGCTTTTTGATGAGTTGGAAGTTCTCATGTTCTCTCGTTCCATTCAGATGAATCCTCTCTCTGTGCCCTCTCCTCTGTCACATCAGCCTCACGACTCAACTCTCATCCAACCAAACTTCACCACGGCAACGTCATCTCCTTCACCATTACATCACCAACTTCACACAGCAATTTAATTACAATTGGCATTAGAGCTGCACAATATCACAGTGTAATAACAAACTCAAATAATCATTTCAAACCCCTCGAGTGCGTTACCTTCTGGAGGTGGAAAATCAACTGCATGCGCCCATGGAAACAGAAAGTTAAATCCATACTTCGGAACATTCTCCATAGAGATAGATAAGTTCTATGCCATACTGTAGAGTATTATAGCCAAATGAACAACATTTCCATGGAAACAAGCAGGAGAAGGCCCTCCTCCAGGCCAAATAAGAGTCAGGTTTGTGGAGATGCAAGCCCACTCACAGTTAGCGCATGTTTTTCTATATTTTTCAATCTATTTTGGGGGGAAATGACATACTATGGCTTTAAAGGTCCTATATTACGCAAAAATTTGTTTTAAGCCATGTTATAATGCTGTCACCTCCTCAAAACAGACCTGGAGTTGTGCTTTGTTTCATTCACACATGTTTGAGTAACACTTTATTATTAGTCTGTCTACATCTCCAAAGCTCAAAATGCTCTGTTCCACCTTGTGATGTCATGTAGTAGTAGTTTTCAAGTTAACAGTTACCTTTTACATTTTGTTAAGAAGAGACTGGCAAATCCAGGGCGGAAATTATCCAAATGATTCTAGGAGTTTAAAAACACAGTAGAGCACTTCCTGTATTACGATATGACATCACAAGGTGGAACAGAGTGTTTTAAGTTTAAAAAAAGAAGCCTAAATTTGCAGGCTTTGTGTTTTAAACATGTGAATAAAACAAAACACAACTCCAGGTCTGTTTGTGACGAGGAAACAACATTATAACATAGCTAAAAAAAAAAAATAGTGTAATATGGGACCTTTAAATCCTTCGCCAGCGCCTCTGAGAACTATAAATCCCTTTGCTTTTCTGTATCACACAAACTGCTTTTTCTTCATGGTGCAGTTGTAGTAACACTTTGAGTGGCCAGTCTCTGTGGTTTCAGAGACTGGCCCTCTGGCCCTGGGCGCTCTCTTGGCTTCGGTCCTTTTCAAAGCTCCCTGTCCCATTTAAGAGGACGCTCCGTCGCCCCCGGCAACGCACAGACCGACCGGGACGGGACAAAGACATCGCCATAGAAACCACTTTACATCCACAGACCAGAAATTACACATGGTTATTTAAAGAGCCTATGTACGATGCATTAGACAGGCTTTTGAATCTACTTCTATACAAGATGTGAGAGGATTTACATTGTGCCGTGCGACTCAGTGGGATACACCACAGTACTTATATCAGAATATGGCAGTACATGTGATAATCCACATATGGCAAAAGATATATCAGTGTTTTAATAAGAACAAATACGGTTAGATTCCATCCTTGTTTTGGTTGGGCGTATGTGGTTCATTTAGTAAGTTGGTAGTTCAGTCCTTTCTAACATTGCCCACTGCCGTCGCGTCGTCAAGCGTGACACCTCACCACAGACTGTATAAAGACGTGGACTAAGTGAGTGCGGCGTCACCCGCAGCGTTCGGCTCCAGTCAAACGAAGCTCATCGAGGCTAGAGCGGTTATAGGGGTGAATTTGGAGCCAAGTATTAGGAATTCCGACCGCATGTATCATAGCAGCCAAAGAACCAATCCGGAGCGAGGCTGTTGAAGGTAACGCCCCTTCCCGTCCGCACCGCTGGTTTGGGTTTGGAGCCGGGCGCTTAGCAACGCTGTCAGTCAAATCTGTTGTTAACGTTAGCGAGAGCGACCTCAGGGAAAGAAGACAGCTGATTTGTCTCTTATTAATGTTCATATCTTGAGTTACGGACACAATTACGAAATAAAACTACCAGAATCATGTGGAGCGGGTTAATATGAAGATTTTAAGACCAAAATGACGAGCCTGACGGCAGCAGTTACGGAGAGAGGGGCCACAGTTTTCAAAGTGAATTGGAGTCGATGGAGCCGGACGCACGCCCATGATCACTTCCTATTTGGAACGCGGCGGCTAGCGGGTTAGCTACGTCCATTTATATATACAGTCTATGCACCTCACCCATATTACCTAAATGTGTTTGAGCCTGTGGTCGATCGCATTGCACTCACTCAAAGTTCATTTTTTGACCTTGAAAGTGAAGTGAATTCCTGAACGGTGAGATATTGGACGTGCTCAGTTTCTGTTACGTACTTTTAGTTTTGGAGAAGGGTTCACTCCATAGTACGGTCTCCTTTTGGCCCTGAATATGTCTGTTTTGTGATAAGCAGCAGAGTGAAACTAGAATCTACAGACAGATACTTATACAGAGCAGTGCAGGATGGAGTGTCACGTATCTGTGTCGTTTATAGGGAAGTCATGAAATCAAAGGTTTGAGTTCCGACTACTGTGAGGAAAAATATTGTGATTTCAGAATTATTGACAAAAAACATGCATATCTCACATCACAATGAGTCTCTGTGTGTGCGTGTGTGTGTGTGTGTGTGTGTGTGTGTGTGTGTGTGTGCGCGCAGAGGCCAGTGTGTTAACATTTTAGCAGTGAGTTGACACCCTGGCGCCACACACACGCAGTTGTTCCTGGGCTGGACGCCACTGACCTGAGGTGGGAACAATCTTGAGACTGGGCACGAGCTCAGACTGTGGAGAGTGCGAAGAGGAGTCTGCTACTCACACTGAGATACGACAGGGACAGGGACAGACAGGTGGAGGAGGAAGAGGGGCAGACAGGTGGAGAGACAGGAGCAGAGGCAGGTGAAGAGAGAGGTGCAGAGACAGGTGGAGAGACAGATGGAGAGATAGGTGCAAGGACAGGTGCAGAGACATGGAGGTGGATGGAGGGACAGACAGCAGCAGAGACAGCAGCAGAGACAGGTGCAGAGACAGGAGGGAGGAGGGAGGGACAGACAGGAGCAGAGACAGGAGCGGGGACAGGTGGAGAAACTGGAGCAGAGACAGGTGAAGACACAGGAGCAGAGACAGGAGCATAGACAGGTACAGAGACAGGTGCAGAGACAGGTGGAGAGACAGGAGCAGAGGAAGGTGCAAAGACATGAGGGAGGGACAGACAGGAGCAGAGACAGGTGCAGAGACAGGTGCAGAGACAGAAGCAGAGGAAGGTGCAACGACATGAGGGAGGGACAGACAGGGGCAGACAGGTGAAGACAGGTGAAGACACCGCAGCAGAGACAGGAGCATCGACAGGTGCAGAGACATGTGCAGAGAGAGAAGCAGAGACAGGTACAGATACATGAGGGAGGGACAGACAGGAGCAGAGACAGGAGCAGAGACAGGAGGAGGACAGGGCTGCAAGAATAATCCCTCAAAATCGCAATTTGAACAAACGCAAAAGCTGCCATTTGTGTAGTACCATAATTTCCTCCACAAATCTCTCGTCTTATTCCGCATAAAAACTGCAAACCCTGTAGTTTAGATCAGCACAAACATGTTCTCAGATGTGATTCCTGTATTAGTATATCAGTTTATAGTTCAGTCTTTTTGTCATTTCGAACAGGATAAGGAGGGAGGGACAGACAGGTGCAGAGACAGGTGCAGACAGGTGATGGTGAGAAGGACGTTCCACATTAGCTCCACATTAGCCACCTGTCCTCCTGATGCGGCACAGAGACCCAACAGGAGTCACCTTCAACTGTCCCTCTGAACGGCGCTGGCGGGTTACATAAGGGTAAGGGCGCGGGCTTAAGTTACGGTGACAGGTTTGTTACGTTACGAAGAGTGAAAAAATAACAAAATAATTCAATAACGAACAATGTATTACAAGTCGGCCAAGCAAATACATGTATGCGATTTAAAGCGGACGTATTGTGCTTGTGTGTGCTTTATAGCTATTATCTATGACACCTGCGGATCGTTGTTTTGCAATTTGCACATTTTAAATCACAATATTCATCTACAACGACTTAAGAGAAACAAGTCCGCTGGCTTCCGCGTTAGAAAACTGCAGTGTCCAACGTAAGCGTCATCAGAACAAAGAGCCGTGGAGCTACCAGCAGCTCCGATGGACAGAGATCACACTATTTTTTCATTTGTACCGAAATGACTACGCAACGCTGCCGTATCGTACACGTATCATCGATTAAGGAAAAAAAAAATAGAGAAGGAGGTAAGTACGGAGTAGTGGGCGTGTACCGGCGGCGGCGAAAACTGGGCTGATCAGCAATACGGCAAAAGTAAGCGATTAAAGATTGCTCAAACATGCACGAATCACTCCGAAAAACAACTTCAAGAGGGTAAATGAGAAGGGGAAACAACTACAACATAAAAATATCAAACCTCTGAAAAGTCGTTTTCGCGTAATAGGTCTGCTTTAAAGTTCCAGATCAGCATTTTGTCTTATGTATTATTATTTTGGTGGGGACAGTGCGTGTTAAGAGATACACACTATTTTGTTTTAGTCGACCTGCTGCCAAAGGACACTCATTAAGCTCATTACGGTAAAAAAGGGGCAGTGGGTGACTTTGCAGTAAATTTAAATGACATTATTCGGGGAAAATAATCAAAATCGGCCCTACTCATCGAACCAAAAATATCTGCAGAGCTTATCGGCCGTAGGTTTCTCTGGATTCTAATCAATCGGCCGTGAAAAACCCCATTGTAACTGGTAAATGTTCACATTTTTATACGACGCTTTTCCACTTTCAAGTCACTCAAAGCACTTTACTTCAAGGAAAAACTCACCCATTCACACACACATTCATACAGCAGTGTACGCAGACGCTGGGGACGAGGGGGGTTCTTTCTTTCTTTGTCTTTATCTTTATTTATCCAGGGGAGCCAATGAGAGCTCTCTTTTTCACGGGCGCCCTGTTTAAAATACAATACAAGCAGAAAAACAAACAAGTAAACAAGTCCATATAAAACATTAAAAACAGGAGCAGGTGTGTGTATAAAAGTTTGTTACCAGATTATTAAATTGCGATTGTGACACCAGCGTATCCACTTTTGCTTTTCCTTGGAGTGTGTTCCATTTTTGTGAAGCAAAACAGCTAAAAGCCTCTTTCCCGTCTCAGTTTTGGTGCGGCTCGTCCTTAGCCTTATACAGTCATGTGATCTGGTATTAAATGTCCCGGTATCAGTGATTAACAAACAGGTGAGGTGTTCTGGCAGTTTCTGAAGTCGTCCTTTATAGCTACATTTCATACAGTGTGTTCTCTTCTTAACAGAGAGGGATGGTATTGTGAGGCCAGTATTCAGTGTCCATCTGTGGGAGCTGGAATCGCACCGCCAACCTGTGGGTCTGTGGATCTTTTCACTCAAACAACGACGTTTATGTCGAGAGCGGGATTTGAACTGCCAACCTTCTGATCAATGGATAAACGCTCTACCAACTGAGCTACTGTCGCCCCGAGCCGCTGTCACCCGAGCTACTCTCAAGGTGGTTTTGCCTTTCCACATCAACTAAAAATCAACCTTGAGCGTTGATAAGATCAGAACTAATGATGCAGAGGAAGCAAAAATAATGAAAGTATAGATTTATGATTTAATAAAACAATAACCTTATAAAATGTGAAAAACGCCTCCAGCCCTGCGCTCCGCTCCCCGACGTCGCCTCTCTGCGCTTAGGTCACTGCGCCGCGTCTTGTGGCTGTCAGCGCGGATCAGCCTGGACTCTGCCGCTGACGGGGCCCAGCTGGAGCAGGGGGAGGAGCGCGGGTCATTTTCGGACGGCGCGAGGCTGTCTGCGCTATCTGAGTCCGGAACGACACTATAAAGCGGCCTGTGATGGCTCTCTGAAAGCACACAGACGATTTAACTGCCTCCGGTGATGCCTCTCTCGCGGCGCTCGCTCACATCTCACTCTCAGGGATTCAAGTCAGGCTTCAGCGTAGTAACAGAGACAGAATGACTGGTAAATACGTGAATGAACGGTCAAATAATACCACTGTATGATGTGTACATGGATTAGAGATAGAGATATTCGTTTTGGGCCGACCAGCTGCCAATAGAATCTGCGTAAAGCTTTATCTACATATCGGCCAAAAATATCGACTTATCAGCCATCGGTTGCTCAGGATTCTAAACAATTATCGATATCGGCCACGAAAAAACGACATTGGTCAATCTCTAACATGGATTGCATAGATTTTACCAATAATAATGCCTCTTTTTCAGACGCTCAGTCGCTTTACAATTGTGCGTTTTATTCATTCATTCCATACTCGGTGATGGGAAGTTGCTATTGTAGCCGCAGCTGCCTTGAGGCAAACTGACCAAAACAAGGCAACCAATCTGCACCATCCTCCTACCACCACCGACGCCAACAGTGCCTTGCCTGAAGACACAACGACTGCTCCCCGTTCAGGTCGAAGTTGGCAATATATCCCCAAATGTTCTTATTAACTTAAGCTTTATGCTGTCCTCAAGAGGTAACTACTATCTGCAGCATCACTGTGATCGGTTAAATCGACCAAATGACGTATTCTTGCTCCTTTTTCATCAAATTTCCATCAAAATCCAAACATTACACGTTACACGATCCCAACAAATAACAAACTGATCAAAAGCAGTTGGCGCAAATGGTGGAATGATCCAAAACCCGCCTTCAGACCATGACAGATTTCATTAGCCTCTCTGTTAGCGGGCGCTCAAAGCCCTTTTATGTGAGAGGTGAAGTGAGGTGAGGAACTTTAGGAGCAGACCCCAGTGTCCAGCTTCACTCCCTCAGTCCTTAAATAAAAATATCTTCCGTCATTATGTCGAGGGGCGGCCATTTTAATGAACCAGCGTTTACTATTATTTCAGCGCTTTTCAGATTCAGAGCTAAGACGCATCGTACTGTAGGCAGCCACGCAACTGTCAGCAGTCTGGTGAAGGTTTGCGGTTAGATCCCAGCTCCGACAAGTGTGTGCTGTGATGGCGTCCTTGGGCAAGGCACTCGATTGAACTGACTGCGGTGGTCGGAGGGGCTGATGGCGCAGACGGGCAGCCTCGCTTCTGTCCGTCTACCCCAGAAAAGCTGCGGCTACTAGCTTAGCACCTCTTGAGTATGGAACAGTGCCCAGGGAGAGATCACTAAATTACTCAAACATGCATGGATGACATATAAAACCACTTCAGCGCCTCCTTTTGCTTATCAGATCAGTTTAAGACTAGACTAAACCCACCTCTTCTCCCTGGCATTTAATACTAGCTAGACAGGATTTCTGGGTGTTTTATATTTCTTTGCCTATGTATCGTATAATGTGTATATTTGTTTTTTGTTGGCTTTTTATGTGAAGCACTTTGGGCATCTGAAGTTTTTTTCAATGTGCTATATAAATAAAATTGAATTGAACTGAACTTCAGGCAGGCTTTTGATGAGGGAACAACGTTATAACACGGTAGAAAGCCCCAAAAGCCAAAAAGTCCAAATAATACAACCTCTTTAAAACAGGGCTGGGAGATATGGTGACAAAAATTGTGACCGTCTGCTAATTTGGTTAAGTCACCATTTCGTGACTCTCTGTTTTTTTATTTACTGCAGTTCTATGGTCAAAAACAGACACTTTCCACCACCCACTCGGCTATTTCTGAAGTTTGAACCTTCAGAAATAGCCGAGAGCCTTAGTTACTTCTTAAAGACTGTATAAAAGATAAAGAAAACGTGAATCATGATCGGATTCTAAGAAAATTGTGAAAGGATTTTTTTGACATATTGGCCTCCGCTACTTTGAATACAACGATAGTATATGTTTTAGTGAGATGAGTATAAAATGCACTTTAAACCGTAAATTTAAATAGAGTTCAGACCTGTCCTCCGGCTCCGTTTTAAACCACAGAGATTTTACAACGTTGTGAAGACACACAAACACAACCTACTGGACGGTTCTCCAAAAGCTGTTACAAAAGGCCAAGACTGTAACCAAAGCACAAATGAACCTCTCCATTTCAGTTGGCGGCGGGTTTTCCCTCGGGCCCCGAACGCGGCAGCAGCACCGTTCAAGTGGTAGGCTCCGGCGTGAACGAGGGAACAACGTGCACCGGGTAACCACGGCAACACCGTCTCCGCTGTAGCCACGGAAACGATGCTCCGACGGTTCGGGATGGGAACTAGACTAAGATAAATGCATTTGGGAAGGATACGAGGCAGGATGACATAATGTTTCTCTCCGGGACTAAACAAAGAGTAAGTGCAGAGGCTAAAACAGGGACACGTGTGTGAGGATGTGGGAAAGAAAGAAAAAAGTTTTTAAAAATTCTTAAGTTAAGTTAAGACCCAGTCCTGAAGGAGGCGTCGTCAAGTCAAATGTCGTATTCATTAGAAAGAAAGTTCTATGTTGAAAATCACATTCTAATCTAAATAAAGAGTGTTTTTTATTATCTTTGTGGTATCGGAATCGGCATTGAGTATCGAGTCTATTCCTTAGTATCGAAATCGAGTTTGAAATTTTAGCATCGTGACAACACTACTATCTGTTCTTGTAATAATTCTGCCTCTCAAAGCATCTATAAAACCGTACAGGGGGCTAAATTAACTTCTCTAATATGAGCTCATTATGACGGCCCTGCGCAGATATGTCCTCAGCGCTCTCGACGGCTTCCCTTATACCCGTCACTATGGCGATGGGACCGGGCTCCACTGCTACAGTCGCTAGGCAACCGGGCCGCCACTGCATCACCCGCAGGAGACGCAGCAGTGGTCCATCCGGCGGCGAAGAGTTTGAAGGAGAGTGAAAGCTAAACATGACCTACTCCAGCAATGCTCCTCTCCGCGAACAGAAAAACTACTTTTACTTTGTGCAATTTAAACCCCGTTACTTATTTAAATTACGTAATAGCGTGGATTCAGTTTTAAACCCAAATCGAAACGAAGAAAACAACGGACGCAGTCGGAGTCATAGGTCACACATTAGGGGTTTGGACGACCATGAAAAATATGACTCAGGCGCAGTTCACACCTTGGGGTAGTTCAGTGGGTTTAGCTAATAACAGATACTTGGGTGTGTTAGCGTCAGTGTAGCTAACTCCTCCCTTCAGACACACATAAGGCAGTGACCCACGAGAACCCTGTCAGAACTGAAGAAGCCTCTCGGGTGAGCGGCAAAATGTACTCACTGTAAAACTTTTGCCCGGCTGACAGAATCCTGTTTCCTTTTGCAATTAATTATAGTCACTCACCAAGTGCTTTTCACAACTTTCTGCGGCCAGAGCAACTAGAATGCTAACAGCACACCTGCCATACTTCCTGGTTCGGTTGTTGTTAATAACATATAAAACTGCTTTTGTATGTGACACTTGGTTGCTAAGCCGTTAAGTTGACGTGAAGGTTCCATTGGTCAGTTACTGGTCTGTTTTGGAGACTGGCTCTAGTGAGTTGATTTTGCCCTTGTTTTGCTCTTGGTCACGGCCTACACCAGTCCTCGTGTTCGAAACATAAACAATTACAAGGAATTTGGCGCGTTTCCTTACACCAGAACGCCACAATATTATAAACGGTTAAAACCCCGAGTCGTAAGCCTGTGTCTAAAATTAGTATTTCATTACAACTTTGACAATACATCTGAGGAAGCAAAACACATCACTGTTAGAAACGTCGATTTGGTTTAAATATAGATGTAAGAAACGTGCTCTTTGGGCTGGACTAAAAATAACTGACACAAATAGGCCGTCCATGTACAGGCGTTTGAAGAAAGGATCTGCAGCTCATATAAAGTGACAGCGAACGGCTCACACGTTACTGACCTAATGCATCATGGGTAGAGAGCAGAGCTGAGAGGTTAAAGGTTAAAGAGAGGTTACACTATTTCCTGATCTACGTTATAATGCTGTTTCCTCGTCACAAACAGACCTGGAGTTGTGTTTTGTTTCGGGCACAAACAGACCTGGAGTTGTGTTTTGTTTCATTCACACATGTTTAAACACACGGACCCTGCATATTTAGGCTGAGTTCTTCTCTCAAACAGAAAACACTCTGTTCCACCTTGTGATGTCATGAGGTAATACAGGAAGTGCTCCACTGTGTTTTTAAACTCCGCACACCTTTAC
The DNA here is from genome assembly GCA_000787095.1 of Periophthalmodon schlosseri. Taxonomy (NCBI): domain Eukaryota; kingdom Metazoa; phylum Chordata; class Actinopteri; order Gobiiformes; family Gobiidae; genus Periophthalmodon; species Periophthalmodon schlosseri. The sequence goes on along the minus strand of JACM01010330.1, from coordinate 17,113 downwards.
TCGAATCATTTGGATAATTTCAGTCCTGGAATTTCCGATCTCTAAAGGTAAAAGGAGCTGTTAACTTGAAAACTACAACTAAATGACATCACAAGGTGGAACAGAGCATTTTGAGCTTTGGAGATGTGGACAGACTAAAAATAAAGTGTTACTCAAACATGTGTGAATGAAACAAAACACAACTCTGGGTGTGTTTTTGAGGAGGTAACAACATTATAACAGGACTTAAAGCTCACAAGAGTCTATTTTGTGTAATACAGGCCCTTTAATCACAATAGTTAAGTCTTTTTGTCAATTCTTCTGGATGGGTTTAGTAAATTATGAGATCTGGAACAGAATCCTGATATTAAAACATAAATTGCAAGGCTAATCACAATCACCATCCTTGGTTGGACAAGAGGGACAGACAGATTGAGAAGAATGCCTACAATAATAATATTTCAAAAAGGCAAAAAGAGCTGATTAACACACCAAAAAAATGTATAATCTTTCGAAAAAGGGTATTACAAAGTGATATATCTGCACATTCAACTTTTTGTCTGATAGTTGAGGGCAAAAAGAGACTAAAGAGGAGATTTTGAGGTGAAATAGGATCGTATGGGGTATCTGATCTTTACACCGTGGAAGGAGGAAGTGGGTGTTTAAATATGTAATCTGTCTAGCTCGTCCTTAGCTCTCACAAACCCTTTAGCTAGCACTTTGTTAATATCCACATGCATTCATTCTGGGGCGTGTGCATGGCTTTAGAACAGCTTTTTTTTAAATGCAAAGTGAAACTGGGGTGGACCGCCCAAGCGCAGCCAATCACAGCGCGGCTTGAAGTGCTCACTTCTGCGTCGACAAGAAGGAAAAATACTTCATGATTAGCAGCTCCTTTTGTCATGAAGTGCTGTTTTTACATTGCACTCTTTTGAGACAACGCCAAAGTTGGACATTTCAAAAAGAAGTAGCCCAGATTCAAGTGAAAACGATTTTAGGATTTGTAAAAGTGAGAAGGGGAGACGAGGCGTAAGAGCAAATCTAAGACAATAGGGCTGTCAAAAAAGTCAATACTCCGATACAAAGACAGGATCATGTGTTGTTGCCAGGCTGAGGTTGGACATATGCGGCAACTCAAATTTAGGAAAGCACCAATCCAATACTGGTATCGGATATTGAAAAATTTGTTGGATCGACTTCCAAATACTGGTTCAGTCAATATCCTGGTTGGACATATAAATCGATGCAATTAGAGACTTACTGGTCGTATTTGGTCCAGAAAGTCTCATGATATTTGAATTTCTATTTACACAAAGCTGTTCTGCGGTTACTTAAGAGATAATAACAGCTAGGTGACACGTCTGGATCAGTTTTGTCTTATTTTAAAGGAAATAAATGCTGTTTTCAGCCTCTGCACTGGTATCGGTTGATATCAGGTATTGGTAGATACTTAAAGCTATTGGATCGAAATCGGTATCGGAGCTGAAAAAGATGGATTGGTGCATCTCTAGTCCAATTGTCTGTATATATGCTGTTCAAGTTCTATTTCCTCCATGTTCCCCTCTCCACAGACCCGGCTGAGCGCCTTCACCCCAAGACGCTGCACAGATCCTCCTTTGAAACGCGGCTCTGAAGATGTAATTAAATATTCCCTTTGATTACACAGAGCTCCGGATGGTTTACGCTCCTCATGATAAAGCCCTTATGCTATCAGTCCTTATACAAGCTCTCCAGCGCTAAAGCTAACCGCACACGTGTTAGCTAGTCCACATGTGACACAATGACACGGTAACATTTACAAGGACAAATTTTTTTCAACATAACAGGGCCCAGGCTTTGCGCAGACCTACAGCTTCACACTGCAGTGAACAGCTCTCAAGAAGAACATGACCTAAATATACATAATTTCTTCGAGTTTTTTATGATAATGACCTTATTCCGCCCCGCCCACTTTTGCCTCCAACTGTTCCAAACCGCGCTTTCTTTGTGGTGGCACTTCCGGTTTAAATGGAGAATTTGGAGAAGTTTTCCGCTAAAATCAGATATTAAGTAGGCGGAGTTGTGCAAAATGTTCCAGGTTCATGTGCACCAACACGTCAACACTGCTCCGATTCTCTGGAGGCTTTAACACGGCTCCGTAGTCCCTACAGAACCTATTTGCCGTCAAGATTGGCAGCCCCCATGCAAAATAATACAACCATGGCGGCGCCCACGGCAACTTCCAGAATAAGGTGAATAGGAGCTTATTTCAGTTTTTGGAGAGCAATTCTGAAGTGTAGCGAAATAAATCAAACACAGAATTGCTGTTGAGCTCGACTAGCAACTGTGTTTTTGCCCAGGAGACGAAAGGGAAGACAATGAGATCAGTGTGTGCTTGGATGGGAGACCGCTGCATATACCAGGGGCCACAGTGGGACAGCAGTGGCTCTGACTGTCTCACTGTGTGGTTTTGGTTGGAGCGGCCGATGATTGGCAGCCTCACCTACGCCAGTCTACCCCAAGGCAGCTGTGGCTACACTTACCGTGAAGGCGAGGCAAGTTTCTTTGTATAGCACAATTTGTACAAAAAGTGTGAGATGGTTCATATGACGCTAACGTGTCGGAGATGTTGGGCCATGGAGAGACTTGTACAGAAGCAGAGCTGCTTTAAAGTCTATTCTCTGAGCCACAGGAGCCACAGACCTGAGCACAGACGCATGTGGTGAAGTACTTCCTGGTTCTAGTCAGGACCCGAGCAGCAGTGTTCTGGATGTACTGCAGCTGTGTTAACGCTCGTTTGGAGAGGCCAGTGAGCAGGACGTTACAGGAGTCTAACCTACTGGAGACAAACGCATGAATAAGTCCCTCCAAGTCTGGTTTAGACAGTAAACCTTTGATTTAAGTGAAGTGAATGAATAGTTCGGGATTGTAAAACAACTTTGCGCATTTGAAAAAGCACTATACGACACTAAAATATTATTATTAATATCTCTAGCCCTCAGTTTAGACACACTATTTTCCCAGGTTATTTTAGGCCTAACTCACACTGACACAAAACCATGCCCAAAGTGTTATTCTCACCAAAGCAGAATACATTTAGGGCGCAGTAGTGTAATTATACTGCCATTGTGTCCCTAGGCAAGACACTTGACCAAACAGGGCCACGCTGCGCTCATAACTGGCTGCCAATGGAAGCAATGACACTCCGTCAGCCAAAAATATCAAGAGGGGACTCATAGTGACCGGTGACGAAGTTTTATAATGCACGGGGCTTCAGCAAAATCTGAAAATACATAACATCTCTAAATGGAAATAAACTATTTTCAAACAGCTCCGCAGACTTCACAGATGGACCATACGAGAGACATAAGCCGACAGAAACTGCAGCTTCATAACGTAATCTGTTTATTGTTTGTCTATTCATCGCTGGCTCTTTGGAAAATAAAGAACCGGATTATTTTTGTTTCAAATGACAAATCAACAGTTTTGCCAGAGAATTTCCATGTCTGACAAGCAACGTGACAAAATATGTTCATTTTAGATCGATCTATAACAATTTTCAATTTTATTTCAATATTCATTTTCAATATTCATTTCATCGATACTAAAAAGTCACAATCACAGGGCAGAAATGAACCTTGTGATCCCTCAGTCGTCCAGTAGGTTCCATATTGGTCCATGGGCGTAAACTAGTCTGTGTCTTATACTTGTTCTGATAGAGCCAAGATCATTCTAAAGATATTCAAGAAATACTTATAGTATCGATTACTATCTGATTTTCAATACTTTTGACAACCCTACAGGGTATTCATTCGATAGTTTTAGTAGCCTATAATATAAAATGGACAAAAATGTGTTGGATCGACCTTCAAATATCGGTTCAGTCAATATCCTGGTTGGACATATAAATCAATGCAATGAGAGACTTAATTGCCGTATTTGGTCCAGAAAGTCTCATAATATTTGAATTTCTATTTACACAAAGCTGTTCTGCAGTTACTTAAGAGATAATAACAGCTAGGTAACACATCTGGATCAGTTTTGTCTTATTTTAAAGGAAATAAATGCTGTTTTCAGCCTCTGCACTGGTATCGGTTGAGATCAGGTATTGGTAGATACTTCAAGCTATTATATCGAAAAAGTCACATTCACAGGACAGAAATGAACCTTGTAATCCCTCAGTCGTCCAGTAGGTTCCATAGTGGTCCATGGGCGTGTACTAGTCTATGTGTTTTATACTTGTTCTGATACAGCTCAAGATCATTCTAAAGCTTCAGGAAAGGTTCATTTCTGTCCCGTGAATGTGACTTTTTAGCATCAATACCTGCTCAAATGAGTATCTAGTTTAAATACTACTTATAATATCGATTAGTATCCGATTTTCGATACTTTTGACAACCCTACAGGGTATTCATTCGACAGTTTTAGTAGCCTATAATATAAAATGGACTATACGTGTGGTCTAAAATGGCTTTTTAGTGCTACATTTGCAGTGCTAATTATGGGCCTAACAGGGCTAATAACACCCTAAGTATGCACATTACGCATTCTTCTCAGCAAAGTCTATTGTGAATTTAAATGCTCTTTTTGAACAGCGCTATACCCGGCTGTGCAAAGATTGGTCCGAGTTGAGAATCTGCTAGTTTTTATAGGACTTTGGAAACTCTAAACATACACAAACCCACAAATATTCAAGAACACATACTGTGCTTGTGTCTGCTATAAAGATATAATCTATAAAATCATTCTAAAGCTGTTCAGGAAAGGTTCATTTCTGTCCCGTGAATGTGACTTTTTTAGTATCGATACCTGCTCAAATGAGTATCTAGTTTTGATACTGTGCCTAATTGAACACCTGATAAAACTGCATATAAACCAGTATCATTCCTATACGATACTTGCATTGGATGTGTGGGAAGTAAGTTAACAAAAGAAGACATTCAAGAGTTACTAAGGGTGCGTTCACTTGTCTTTGTTGGGTCTTGGTTTGAGCCCAGTTTAGTCCAGATGCAGACTTGGTTTGGTGTTGTTCTAGTTCTGGTTTAGTTCTGGTTTAGTCCTGGATCAGTTCTGAATTTAGTCACAGTTTCATCCCGATTTTGATGTGAAGTGTGAACGGAGCCTAGTCATATAAAACTACCAGTAATACACACATTTAACTGCTGCTGTCACAATAATAACCAAATCATAAGCAAAACCTTGATTAAGAACTACTTAAAGGTTCCATGTTACACTTTTTTCAGATCTATGTTATAATGTTGTTTCCTCGTCGCAAACAGACCTGGAGTTGTGTTTTGTTTCATTCACACATGTTTAAAACACAAACCCTGCATATTCAGGTTGAGTTCTTCTCTCAAACTGAAAACACTCTGTTCCAACTTGTGATGTCATGTGATAATACAGGAAGTGCTCCGCTGTGTTTTTAAACTCCACACATCACTAGAATCATTTTGATGATTTCAACCCTGACACTGCCCGTCCCTACCGAACAAAATGTAAAAGGTAGATGTTAATTTGAAAACCACCGCTTTGTGACGTCACCAGGTGGAACAGAGCATTTTGAGCTTTGGAGGTGCAGACAGACTAATAATAGTTACTCAAACATGTGTGAATGAAACAAAACACAACTCCAGGTCTGTTTTTGAGGAAGTAACAGCATTAGAACACGGCTTCAAGCTCACAAGAGTCAATTTTGTGACCCATAGTGAAAACTTTTGCCACCAACAATAGCCACATATTTTCTTAACTCAATACATTTCACATCTTGGCACAATGATCAGCCTATTGTCATATAAACGTAACAGCCTAAATGAAGCATCTACACCAGCAGCTCTCAAACTTTTCACAGCAGTTACCGCCAAAGAAAAGATTTGGCTGTCTGAGTCCCACCAGATCTAAACCAGGCATATAACAGGACTATTCCAGGTCTAATCTAGGGCTAAACCAGGTCTAAAAGTGGACTGCACAATTCTCACGGTAGTTCTAAACAAGAAGTGATCCAAAATAGGTCAAAAAAGTGGATAAAATAGACCCGAAATTAGTCCAACCCACAAAATGAACCTGAAGGAGCTCGCGTACCACAATTTGAGAAACACTGATCTACACAAAGCCTGCAGCCGTGGGATTCAACGCATTCGTGATTTTGGCTTGATAAAAAAATGTTTAAAATAAAATATAATAGGACAGGACGCGAGATAGCCTCAACTAGTATGATTTTTGTATTCGGTCACCCATTTATTTTGCTTATAAGCGTCTTAGATTCAGAGATAGGTTAAAAAAAAAAAAAAAAAGCAGCCAAAAAAAAAAAAAAAAAAAAGCAGCGACTTAAAATAGATCCTTACGCTAGAGACAGCCACGATTAGCACTTGTACTTGATAGGACGCGACTAACACAAGGAGATACCGCGCTATGAAAGAAATCTTTGAATATCCGTGTATCCGTGGACTAATGTAGCGACAATGCGGTAGGCAGCGTGAGTGCACGGTCCCACGAGTGAGATTTAAAATGTTACACAATTCATATAATCGTAAATCGTATCTTTACGCAACGCAACTACAATTAGCGCGCGTAATTTCTCGCCCATTAAATGCAACAGAGAACGGACGCTATTATCCGTGTCTCCGCGCACACAAGCCATAGATACTGCAGCAGGTGAATCGTGTGCGTGCGTGCGTGCGCCTTACGTTGTAAAGTGGAGTAGTTATCCATTTGGGAAGCTGTTCCGTTAGGCGCTGAGTCCTTAAAATATCTCCGACAAGGCTGCCTCCCTCCCCCGGTAGTTTCGCCTCGGTTCACCGGGACGAGACGACAGTTTTACGGGCAACCCACATCCTCTCCTCCGCTTCCTCTGCCGCTATTCACCGAGTCAACCCAAGCTCTCCATCGCGGTAAATCCGAGCGAAAAAACAACGCCCTGTGTCCATGGATCAGCGGCGAAACAGCGAGCGTAAAATGCAAAAGAAAGAAAGATAAGGTTCTGTGTGAAAATTGCAATGCGAAAAAGATGGAGAGGCGCAGCGTCTTTCTCTCCTTCGCTCGGTTTTGCTGTGAAGAAAAAAAAAAAGCGACAGCGTCTCTTCCCTCCGCCCCACGCTGAGACCGTAGAGGAGGGATGGAGAGAGGAACCGGGGCACAGCGAGGGAGCGCGTGCGTGAGAGCGCGTGCGCGTACAGGTGTGCGTGAGACGTGGAGCGCGTAAGAGCGCGTGGATGGAGAGCAGGGGAAAGATTATCAGCACTTGCAGCAGCCTCTGTGTCCATCATGGTGACGCACAGTTCATGACCTCACGTTAAAGCAGAGGTTAGGCAGGTTTAGTCGTTCAGTCCGAGTTAACAAAGAAATCTAAAATATCAGACTGTTTCGAATTTAAAAAAAAAAGCATGTTATTTTCCAAGGGCCCTTATTACGCTATTTTCTGAGCTGTTATAATGTCGTTTCATTGTCAAAACAAAACTTCAGGTCTGTTTGTGTTTCATTCACACATGTTTAACACACAAACCCTGCAGATTTAGGCTGAGTTCTTCCGTCAAACAGAAAACACTCCGTTCCACCTTGTGATGTCATGTGGTAAATGCTTCTAAGCGTTTTTTAAACTCCATACACCTTCACTAGAATCATTTAGATTATTTCACTCCTGGAATTTCCATTTTAAACTCCGTACACCTTCACTAGAACTTTGGAAATTCCAGGGGTGAATTAATCTAATCTAAACAACATCTAAACAACACTAAACAAAAGGTAAAAGGAGCTGTTATCTTGAAAACTACCGCTTCATGACATCACAAGGTGGAACAGATCATTTTGAACTATGGACATATAGACAGACTAATAAAAAAGTGTTACTCAAACATGTGTGAATGACACAAAACTCAACTCCAGGTGTGTTTGATGAGGTAACAACATTATAACATGACTTAAAGCATCACGAGTCAATTTTACATAATACAGGACCTTTAATAATGATGCACTATGTAACTTTTCAGGTTGTCTCTATAGAGATGTTATAGCTATGCTGGGTCCTAAAACACCTGTATTTATTTAATTTCAGGAGATTTTTTAACACTTTAATACAACAAACAAAAATAAAACACAGAGCATTACATTACACAGACACGACCTGGTTCAGTAGCTCACAGTGACTCAAACAGGCAAATCTGAAGCACACCTCCGTATCGAGCCTGTACCTCTCTGTACAGTGTCACTGAGATCACGGGGAAGTCCTCACCGAGAGGCCGCCACAGCTCCACAAACACATCATCATCACCTTTTCATTTTGAGTCTGTCTATGGGTAAAACTCTAAAAATGTCTTTATACCACTAGGTGACGGCCGGTGGCTTCTCGTTTATCCAATTAAATAGTTCACATTTTCTTGCCAGAAATAAAAATGTACCCAATAATTTCCATTGACTTCTGTCTGACCCGGATCCTTACAAAGTTTAGATTCCGATATACTATCTGTGTAATCCCTCAGTCGTCCAGGTCTGATCCATAGCAAAAGAAAAATAAGATCTGTCAACTGGACAAATCGTTGTAGGAGTGACGACGTTTCGCTGCTCATCCAAACCGCTTCTTCAGTTCTGGATTTTATTTTTCTTTTGCTATTCCAATATACTACTTATTTCTTTAGTTCTACATAACCAGAACTTGGAGATTTTGGTGAAAGTCCACAGATTTCACAGATAGTGTAAACAGGTCCCATCTGTCACATTTAAGACACAAAGGTGATCTGGAACTGGAAGATCCATCCATCTGGTGAGACCCTTTTTTACATTTTTATGAACAGCATCAATATTGTTTTTCAGAATGCTTTTCATATTTGGTGAGATATTTATCTCTAAATCTGTGAACCCTGAGGCAGACCAAGTAAATGGGAGGTCAGTTGTCATAGCAACATGCCCTAATGGCATAGCAATAGTTTTTTTCCATGATAACGTCAGACGCAGACAAAGAACCAAGGAACTGTATGACAGACATTACAGGCTCAATGACAAACAGCAAAACATCATGTGCTTATAATACAGTCTCATATTCAGACTTCTGCTTAATATCCTCAAACACTTCTGTCACTTCTAATGGCCTCTGCCAACAGCTCCACTGACAAAAGAAAACTGGAGAGACTGGGTCACCCTGCCATGTCCATCTCCCTGGGAAAAGTTCCTGTGTTTTAATACTGTTCACAGTAACACCAGCTCTAGCAGAACAATAGAACAATTTAATCCAATCAATAAAGCTTTTTCCCAGACCAAACCTTCACCACAAATAAGTACGTCCACTCGACGCGGTCGAAGGCCTTCTCAGCATCAAGTCAAATAACAAGGCCTTGTGTTTTGGTGACATTAGAGTGTTCAAGAAAATTCAGTGTTTGCATATTTGTAAAAGACGATCTCTTCTTAATAAAGTCTGTTTGATCAGACGGACTAAATGATGGGATTTTCAATTCATTTTCAAATCTTTTTGATGAGACTTTGGAGAAAATGTTACTGTCTACATTTATCAAACTAATTGGACGCTAAGAGCTACATTAATCAGTTGGTTTTCCCTTTTTGTGAATTAGGGAAATTTTCACAGCATATAATGTGGTTGGGAGGCTGCTAATAATCGAAGAATCCAAGAACATGTTTAGGACCGGCCTGGACAGTTGATCTGGAAACACTTCAGCCCCGTCACCATCAGGCCCGTCACCATCAGGCCCGCCACCGTCAGGCCCGTCACCGTCAGCCCCGTCACCATCAGGCCCGTCACCATCAGCCCCGTCACCATCAGGCCCGTCACCGTCAGCCCCGTCACCGTCAGCCCCGTCAGCCTTTCCACTCTGAAGACATTTAACTACACTAACAACTTCCTCCTTTGTTACTGGCTCACAAAGAACAGTCTGATCCTCCACAGATGAAGTTGATAAATGAAGAAAATCCTGTATAACTCTGGGTGATGCAGAGGGCTCTGAGGTATATAACTTTTAATAAAACTGTTCCATTAGATCAACCAGCTTATTGCTTTTGTAATGATTTTGACCCTTTTCATCTTTTAGTGATGATATGCCGTAAGTGTCTCGTGCCCCAGCAGCGAACCGCGGCAGCCGTCGACCCGGTTTGTCACCCATTTCAAACAATCTATGCCTAGTACGGAACACACTAGCCTTTGCCTTTTGAGTCAGGAGTTGATTTACAGCTGAACGAGTGGCCTCTGTCTCTTTAAGTAAAGCTGCTGAAAGTTTGACCTTAAGCTGAGTTTCCAAAGCAGCCAACTCTTTTTCTAAACCTACCTCTTGTTTTATAGCATCTTTTTTTCCTCGCTGAACTGTGAGAACTCCACATAAAAAGGCCTTGAGCATCTCCCAGAGCGTTGATGGATCTGTGTTCTCATTGGTCAACATAAAGGCATCAATTTGTTCTCTGACGTAGTGAAGGATTCAGTTGCCAATTACGTGAAGTCGGGAGAAGTTTGAGCTGGCAACACAACCGCGTGAACATCCGCACGGTCGGCTAGTATTTGCGCGTCAGTGTTACGACCCAGCTCTACTAGGGTCAGGGAAGTAACAAAAACCAAGATGAAAAAATGGTAAAGTAAGAAGTAGTTTAATGAACGGGGTTGCAAAAGGGCAAAGTAACAAAAATGGACTAAAACATTTACGTAAATGTATAAAACTAAAGAACCTAAACTAAGAAACAGAAAATAACATGACTAATAAATGACAAGTTTTGTGTCTTAGAAAACGAGTGACAAAACTAAGGGACACATCACAACACGAAAACAAAACCACGAGTGTCCCTAAACAAAACACAAGTCACAGCTTACAAACAGAATCGAGTGACAAAATAAAAAGACACAAAACTAAAACTCACACAGCCAGGTTTTCACGGGGGGAAAGGGGAGAGATTCAACACACACACAAAATATAGGACAGATACAATAAATGGGAAGAGCATAAGGCCTGGGGCCGTAACACCCTCCCCCTTAAGTTACAAACTACCACACACCTCTGTCCAGCGCCACTCTCCAGGTGAAAAAATAGTTAATTCGGGAAAAACTGTGATGCAGGTTAAAATAAGATGTATAATCTCTTTCACCTGGATGTGGCACTCTCCATCCATCAAACAACCACACGTCAGAGCACAACCCCCTACTGACCTCGCTCACTTTGGACACTGCAGTTTTAGATACAGGATTTTAGTCTGCCACGGGGTCCAGTTAAACTCACATTTCAGCAAGGAGTTTTGAGTAAAACTGTTTTAAGTAGACATTAGGCCCCCTGATCATCTAAATGGGGTATTTATGGGGTAGTTAATTAATATTGCCACCCCTCTCTTACTTAATGAAAGTGATGGAATAGTATTGTCCAACCCATTCTCTTTTAAGATGTATGTGCTCTGCATCAGTAAGGTGAGTTTCTTAGGCCTATGTTGGCATTCTCCTTAAGTATTTTCTTTTGTTTAATGGCACTGTTTGTCCCTTTAACATTCAGAGAAATATACTTTGTAGCATTCATCACAAAATACCATCATTAAAGTTACTGCGCAGCGCAAGCAACCAAGTCATACGGGTCAACATAAAGTGCTCAGACCTGCGCAAATAAAAACAATATACAAATGAAAACAACTACTTTGGCAATACAGACATGTTTCCACTGAAAAACAATTTAAACAAGCTCAATAACGGAGGTAGAACAGTCCTCAGTAACAGCTCAGGCCCCTGAGGACTGGGAGGAAACAGCACTTGTTGTAAGCGTTGTGTAGAGACAGCCACGGTCCCGCCCACATGTTGGCACTCACACACTCCCGACGAAAACTTTCAGTCTCATAATAAAAGTTGCCACTTTCTAAAAAATATATATATAACATCAACAGCGAAACAGACGGCCACAGACTGGTGGGCACATTTGTCACATCTAGAAACAATTTTTACCAAACAAAAATAGAAGGTGAACCTGCCATCTTGCAGTCTTATGTATTTACTCACATGACGCACCCAATGCTGCAGCTACCAAAGAAAAGTTTTTGCCATTATGAGAAAAACGGAAACAGCATCCTAAATCAGACTCTTTTAGCGATCAGCATCTGGCACAGTGTTGATGGGATGTCCTGGTGGATGGTTCTCGTTGCTCCTTCAAAGAATTACTTCCACTGAGGGCCAACACTTTCATCTTGTCTGTGGAGGAGTGTAGCTTCATGATGAAAGCCCTCGCTAGACCTGGTCTCGGTGGTCTGGGACTTCTGTGGCGTCGGTCCAGTCGAATCCTTCTCTTCTTGGTTTCCATGTTAAGGAGCGTGGGGAGCCAAGGTTCAAAGTAGGAGACATCCTTCCCTCCTTCCCTCTACTTAACTTTGAAATAAGGATGTTGTCTCTTCGGCTCCGTTCCTCTTGGTCCATGAAAGTTGTAAGCAGATGAAGCTTATTTTCTGCACGTAGTCGTCTGACCTCCATGTCAGCGATGGTGTCTTCTTCTTCTGCAGTAGCAATGGCTTGAATGGTGTCCAGTCGTCTTCAACAACAGTGCCCACTGCGTCCTTGATATTCTCTGTAAGCATGGCTAAATTAAACGGGCAGCTTGGGTCACTTGTTAAGTTATCTTAGGCACGCTCTTTATTAGCCGCTGATTTAGTGTTAACTGCGGAATTAGCGTTAGCTTCAGTGCTATTTTTGCTTTGAAGCTGAAAAATACTCCTAGGTTTTATGAGCATTTTCAGTGGTCACCTCTTTAGAAGGCGTATTCAAGTATCAGCAGCAGCTTGGTGTGTATCCGGTGGCAACGCAGTAAAACATGAAAGTTTGGACAGTTTCATCTGGAGCTCTGAAGATCCTCTCAGTGTGACATCATCCTGGAAGCCACGTGCACGAGTTTTTATTGCTCAAATACCTTGAAAAATATGCATTCTTACTGTGAGTGGGTTTGCTCTCCACAGATTTGACCTTTAAACCTGTAACTTGGCCTGTTGGTGGAACCTGCATGTCTCCATGGAGATCGACTGGTTTAATGCCATATTATGGAGTATTCTCAGCAAAGCAATAACATCTCTATGGACACATGCAGGACCCTCTGCACTGTGCACCTTTAATATTATTCTTTAGCCAATCCTATTATCTCTTCATTCAGTGTAGGTTGCAGAATTTAAAAAGCCATACTGCGGAACATTCCATGCAAAGCAGTAATATGGAGACAAGCAGGTGACAGACCCTACACCTAGTGCACCTTTAAAGGTCCTATATTACGCAAAATGGACTCTTGCTTTAAGCCATGTTATAATGCGGTTACTCATTAAAAACGCAAAATGGACTCTTGCTTTAAGCCATGTTATAATGCGGTTACCTCATTAAAAACAGACCTGGAGTTGTGTTTTGTTTCATTCGCACATGTTTGAGTAACACTTTATTATTAGTCTGTCTATCTCCAAAGCTCAAAATGCTCTGTTCCACCTCATGATGTCACATAGTAGTAGTTTTCACGTTAACAGCTCCCTTTTACCTTTTATTTAGTCTACATTGGCAATTCCAGGTCTGAAATGATCCAAATGATTGTAGTGAAGGTGTATGGAGTTAAAAAACACAGTGGAGCACTTCCTGTATTATCACACGACATTACAAGGCACAACAGAGTGTTTCCTGTTTGACGGAAGAACTTAGTATCAGTATTGTGTGTCCAGAACTGCACTTGTGCTCAAAATGTTCTATTCATTTTGCAATATAACCTATACACTGGACTCATTGGCTTATGCTTACGATCCCCACCGTTATCGTTATGCACATTTATGTATAAGTATGAGATGACAAGGATAAAAACAGTTATGGTTTGTGTCTGCAGTGAAAAGACAAGTCCTTTCTCTTTGCAGCGTTCAAATGGAAATGGAGGCTCACATATAAAATATTCATGAACTGTCCTCATACATAGAGCCGCACTAGACAATCCTCTATCAGGACAATGGTGACCTAAAACTTTACCAGCACATAAATCTTTCAGTATGTTTACCACGGGGGTTCTCAACTTGTGGGCAGGGGCTAGAAAGTGTCAGAGATAAGAGGAAGAAGATAAAACTGACAACAAATCTGGCTCAAAAGGGTCAAATGCAAAGGAGACTTAAAGGGCCCATATTACGCTATTTTCTGATGTTGCTGTTTCCTCCTCAGAACCGGACCTGGAGTTGTGTTTTGTTTCATTCACACATGTTTTAACACACAAACCCTGCACATTTAGGCTGTTTTTTTCTCTTTAACGGAAAACACTCTGTTCCACCTTGTGATGTCATGTGATAATACAGGAAGTGCTCCACTCTGTTTTTAACCCTGGAGAACCCACGGCGTCAAATTTGGCCGCAGTTAATTGCTGCTCCCCAAAATGAACAAACAAAAAAAATATGTCAAATTTAACTTCAAAAGCCCAGAGTGTCACTTCTGGCCCCTGTATGGAGACACCTAGTGGATGAATATTGAACTAAAATGAGCCAGAGTGGTGATTTTGGCCTTGTGTTCTTGTTTCCATTGGCCAAAGTGTTTGTACATTTGAAATTCAGTTCTAACATGCAACAAATAAAGCAAAAAAGAACATTGTCTCATGTCTCATTGTATCTGTATTTTCCTAAATTTAAAATAGTTTGCATTGACAGTGTTTGTTATTGTGATTCTTTGAAATGATGCGCCTAAAGCCCAATGGGTCAAATTTGGCCCTGATCCTAAATTAGGGAATAAAGGGTTAAAATTGAAAAAGTGGATATTTCAGTGTTTAGTGAATTTATAGCTGTTTTTATAATTAATAATTTATAATTTTCCAAAGAAGAAAAGGGTTATTGGGTTCTCCAGGGTTAAACTCCACACACCTTCACTAGAATCTGGAATTTGGATGATTTCAGCTCTGGAACTGCCCATCTCTACGGAACAAAAGGTAAAAAAGAGTGTGAGTGAAACAAAACACAACTCCAGGTATGTCTTGAAGCTGAACACGGATTGAAAATGACAGACATCGGAGAAGCTTACGCCCCCTACTGTCTGACGCCTTTCCCAGGACCGCCTCCCGTGTGTGAGAAGGCGTACGCTCCCTCGTCACGATTTATGCTCTTCGGACCACATTTGCGGGAATAACGGCAGAGTCATTATGATACCAAAAGCGATAAATACCACCGGTGGATCAGAGAGGCCATCGAGATCCACAGACGAGGTCCAAGGAGAATAAATCGTGACGAGGGAGCGTACACCTTCTCACACACATGGGATGCAGTCCTGGAGAAGGTGTCAGACAGTAGGGGGCGTAAGTTTTCCCCTACTGTCTGACAAATCAAGTAAAGTACCCTACAAGACACGACACTACACCATCACGTGACGCTTCTGAAGAAGGATTCAGGAAGTAGCGGAAACATGTGAAGCACTTAAACAAACGCTGCTGTCTGACAAAAAGAGTTGCTAATTCTTATCCGTGTGTTTCTTGGGACAGTTGTCATTTAGATTAACAAATACAAATATTATATCTTTTGAATGGACAAAGTCATTAAAAAAATCACGGATCTGAAACCGTGAATTGGAGGTTGGTTGGTTCCCAGCACGTCTCACCTAAACCTAAAGACGCCTCCTCCTTTCAGTGGAATAATGCCACAAAATGGGACTGACTCCAGATACGGAGAGTGTGAAGTACAGAATCCTCATGTGTCCTGGAGTGACCGCTGCCCACCTCATCTACTCTCTATCACTATCACAACCTCTCTCTCTCTCTCTTTTCCCTCTTTCTCTCCCTCTCTCCCCTCTTTTTCCTACCATTCTTAATCTCAATCTCTCCCTTATCTCTCTCTATCCTCCATATCTCTCTCATCTCGCTCTCCCTCTTCTGGTTATCTTTCCTTCTCTCACCGCCTCTCTCTCTCTTCTCTTTCACTCTCTATTCTCTCTCTCCCTCCCTCTCTCCCTCTCCTCTCTCTTCTCTCTCACTCTCTCTCCCCTCCCCCTTCCTCCGCCTCTTTTTCTCTTTCTCTTTCCTCCTCCCCCTTTCCCCTGACTATACCCCTCCTCTCTTCTCTCCCGTTTCTCTCCACCTCTTCCTCCTCAATTCTCCCCCATCTCTCTCTTACCTCTCTCGTCCTCTCTTCTCTCCCTCCACGTCTCCCCCTCTCTCTCCTCCCTCCCAACCCCCCCTCCTCCTCTCTACTCCTCTCCCTCTCCTCACTCTTTTACTTCTCTTTATTCAGTCTCTCTCTTCTCTCCCCCTTTTCTCCCCTCCTCTCTCTCTGTCTCCTTCCCTCTTTCATTAAATCACCCTCTCTTTTTCTCCTCTCCACGTCTCTTCCTCCTGCTGCCCCCGTCCTTTCAGCTGTCTCTCTCCTCTTGCCCTCCTCTTCTGTCTCTCCAACTCTCCTTTCTCTCACCCTCTTCTTCCACAATTCTCTCTCTCCCATAGCCCTCTCTTTCCCATAGCCCTCCTCTCCCTCTCTCTCCCTTTTCTCTCACCTCTCCTCTTCTTTCTCACCCTCCTCTCCCTCTGCCTCTATCTGTCTCTTCTTCTCCACCTCTCCTCTTTAATAATGAGAGCCCGGGCGCTGCCATCTGGACCCGCTGGCAGCTCTCGTACAAAGATCTTATCTGGGCGCAGATGCCTCCCTCTCACTGGGTTTGACAACACTCTGTGAAAGAGGCGGGCGCGGGGCCAGCGACGCACGCCGGCCAGACAGGAAGTCAACCGCGCAGACAGGAAGTCGGGGGGCGGGACAAAGGGCAACAGGTCGGCGGTGGTTTTATTCCAGGGATGTGCTTCGTCGCTCACAGGGAGCAATACTGAGCTGTCCAAATGTACCAGGATGGTCACACATTTTTATACAGCGCTTTACATCAAGGAACCGCTCACCCATTCACTCACACATTCACACACCAGTGGACGCAGACGCTGGGGGCGAGGTGGGTTAAGTGTCTCGCCCAAGGACACAACGATAACATTCATCTGTGGGATGTTGTTGTAAAGAGCGGGATTCGAACCGCCAACCTTCAGATCAGTGGACAAACACTCTGAGCTACTGTCGCTTATTATTGTAGTAGCTTGTTTTATAACACAGTTGAAACCAGAAGTTTACATACGCTATATAAGAAGACACATGCACTTTTTTTTCTCACTCTCATGAAATCAGACTAAACTTTTCTTGTTTTAGGCCAGTTAGGATGATCAAAATTACCAAAATTATTTCTATTTGC
>KN478010.1:0-18979 GCA_000787095.1 Periophthalmodon schlosseri | reverse complement strand
TTGCTTACCGCGGTCGTAAAGGCGTCGCAACAGCCAAGAAATTTACCTTGGTGAGTGAGTGAGGAGTGTCTGCGTGTAATATAAACGCACTTAGCTCGCCGGATGCTAAGCGCTAGCCCGTGTGTTTATGAGTTGCCTTGAAGCTCTTTCTCCGTTGTTTTGTTGATGCGGACTTTTGCAACAACCTTAACGTGCATCGTACAGTCGCGATCGATGCGTCGCAGGCTCCGGTCACTGCGCGCAACGTTCACGGTGTTAATGTCATTTTAAGTGCCCCAGGTTTTGCCAAAGAATCACAAAGTCCATTCTGTCTTCGCAGGGTTGAAAAGTACAGACCGCAGTCCCTCGATGACTTGATTTCGCACAAGGAGATTCTCAGCACTAGTGAGTAAAAGCATCAAAAGTGCACTCGCAAACAGTGTCGGTGTAGTTGATCTGAATGTGCTTTTGCAGTTCAGAGGTTCATAAGTGAGGACAGACTTCCGCACCTGTTGTTCTACGGGCCTCCGGGAACAGGTAAAACCTCCACCATCCTGGCCTGTGCCAAGCAGCTCTACAAAGACAAGGAGTTCGGTTCCATGGTGTTAGAGGTACAGTTTATATCCGTGCGAAGTTGTCGGCGTGTCTGCCGGGAATCTTAATTTAACCATTTTTTTGTACGATAACAGCTCAATGCATCTGACGACAGAGGTATTGACGTGGTGCGAGGGCCCATTCTCAGTTTTGCCAGCACACGGACCATTTTTAAGTAAGGCAGCACTGTGTAATTTTTCTGGTGCGAGGTCAGCGGTCGTGGAGATGTTACTGCTTTGCCGGGAATGTTCCAGAGTGTGGTATTAAACTCCTCTAACATGCACCTTTAAACGTATTTGTGTTTTACTGCTCAAAAATACCTTTTTAAAACATATTTAATGCGAACGGGGTCAACTCTCCACAGATCTGACCTGTAACTTGGCCTGGTGCCGCCTCCTCCCGCCTGTCTCTCTGAAGAGTGATACATTTAATGCCATACTGTGGAACTTTCCGGGCAAAGCGACGCAATCTCCATGGGCACAAGTTGCGTATTGCGGCGTTTAATGTGACATTATTTAACTATGTGATCGATGTGACGGTAACGTTTCTTGATTTCTAGAAAAGGTTTCAAGTTGGTTATACTGGACGAGGCTGATGCCATGACCCAGGATGCCCAGAATGCTTTGCGGCGAGGTAAGCCATCTGTTCAGCCGGGCAGTGCCCGCTGTGAGTCGCACGGCTCACTGAGCAGTCGCGCCGTTCAGCTGTTTCCCAGATACAGGCTGAGGCTGTAGTGCACCTCACGGAGAAGAAGTAATCAATAAGTCATCTCCATCTCGGACTGACAAATTGTTTGAATTTCATGTTTGCTGAAAGAAAACACAGACAAACACGCACCTAGGCCTGTCGCGATAACGCATTTCGAAGCACGATATATCGCTACAGAGACACATTGTGATAAACGATAATATTGGAACTACTTTATGTCAGTGGTTTAAAGTAAGATAATCCCAGTAAACCTATTTTTAAATCCACTGTATCATTAAAAGACCTGAACTCTACAAATAAACAGCAGAATGAACCAATGATTAGCGATTAGAAGTTGCTTATTCTACCCTCTACAGCTCGTCGTACATTATTACAAAAAAGGGCAGAAATCTCCCCACTATCGCAAAGAAAATGTACAAAATATTGAGCCCCAAAATATATTCTCACAGCTTTCATATACTGAACGATAAGTCTGTATATGTTATTATCGTGACAGGCCTAGGTGCTTCATTTAAAAGCATCCAAATTAAAATATTCTGTTAAATCATATAATAATAGATTAACATATCCGTTTTAATTCATGCATTTTATCACCGTTTCCCTGTTGCGCGTAATGAGCTTTGTGTTTTTCCTCTTTTTAGTTATTGAAAAATTCACGGAGAACACTCGTTTCTGTTTGATCTGCAACTATCTGTCCAAAATCATCCCCGCTCTTCAGTCGCGATGCACCAGGTTTCGCTTTGGCCCCCTGGTCCCCGAGCAGATGATCCCGCGGCTGGAACACGTCATTCAACAAGAGAAGTGCGTGGAGCCGCGTATTCGCATAATTCCTAGTTTTTGTTGGTGATCTAACAGCATAAATGTATTTTTTTTTTACAATATTCAGACAATGAATAACGATGAGTGCTGTGCTTTGATTTGTTTATTGTGACAGTATTGACATAAGTCCAGATGGAATGAAAGCTATTGTGACATTATCGTCCGGGGATATGAGAAGATCCCTGAACATACTGCAAGTAAGACATTTTAATACTATTCCTAAAGAGCAGGCCGAAAAAGGGCGCACCGCGACCTCATTTTCGGCAGGTTAATTAATGACACTTAATTGTCTTTGTGCGTTGGAGTTTCTAAGGGGCGCAGTCAGTTTGGTCTAGACTCGCAGCTGCTACAGAGTCTTGCGTAGCTAAAGGGGAAACAAAAAAAAAATCCCTCATATCGATCCATCGGAATTTTCAAATCCGCTTTGGATGTTTACGTTCAAATTCGCAGGACTTTTTAACGCACGAAAGTCAAACGTATTTCCCCAAAGTCTGAACCCCTGCTCCAAATAACGCGCTTCTCCTGACGGACAAGAGGACCGACTGTAGAACTTTAAGCAGAAGACCAGAGCTGACGTTTGAATCTTTTTTTTAACTTTTACTTTCACTTTCCCATCGTCTCCCGGGGTTAACGCTGGTTTCTCGTTTGCGCTCAGAGCACCAGTATGGCATACGGGAAGGTCACAGAGGACTCGGTCTACACCTGCACGGGTCACCCCCTCCGCTCCGACATCGCCAACATCCTCGACTGGTCGCTCAACCAGAATTTTACCGCAGCTTACAAACGTATCCTTGACGTGTACCAGGTGCTGACGGACAACGCTCACGCACTACTGCAGTTTTTATACACGTGAAAATGGAAAACTTTAACGACCGTTCCCAGAAATCCTCCAGCTGAAAACACTGAAAGGTTTGGCGTTGCATGATATTCTGACGGAGGTCCACACGCTCGTACACAGAGGTAAGACGCCGTGTGCGTTTGTATTTTAGGATTTTATGACTGATTAGTTTGAAATGGGTAAAAAAAAAAGTCTAATATTCTTTCATTTTAGTTGATTTCCCACCTTCCATTCGAATGGACCTGCTCATTAAGTTGGCTGACATTGAGTAAGTGATTATTTTTTGCTTTTTTTTTCCCTGTCTGCCACCTGCTTTCCTCCACAGAGACGTTATTGCTTTGCCTAAATTGTCCCAGAGCACGATCCATCTCCATTTAGACAAACACGCGTAGCTAAGTCGCGTGTCTGTAAATAGTCAAACACGCCTGTAATTGAACAAAGATGGAATATTTTGCTCTGCTGTGGAACATTCCGGACAAAGCTTGAACATCTCTGCGGGCTCGAGCTCGCGGCGAACCCCCGTCGGAAAAGTTCTCGGCGTTAACGCAAACTTCCAGCGGCGTCACTCTAACCCTTCTTCTCCAGACACAGGTTGGCTTCAGGAACCAACGAAAAGATTCAGCTGAGCTCCATGGTCGCGGCTTTCCAGGCCGTGCGGGACCTCGTGACCAGTGAAGCCGCTTAGAAAATGACAACGGATTCAACGCTACAAACAAAATGGATAAAAAAAAAAGAAAAAAGTGTAATTTGTCACAGTTGTCTTTCAAGAATTGTTAATGCCTTCTTATATTTTTAATAAAACATTGTTAATTAACCAGTGAGTTATTTATATTATTAACATTAAAACGCAAAGGTAACAGTGCATAGGAATTTATAAAGTGTTTACGTATTTTTTTACATGATAAATTAACAGTATAAAGTGAGATTCAAGTAATAAACCATGAACTTTCCATTATGTTCATTGTACAATAGTAGTGCAATATGTTTTTGATATGGTTACAGTTATAAAACAGAGTATGATCGGATGCTTTTGTTAGCGTGGAGTTAAAAGCATCTCGTTAAAACAAAAAGAGGCATTGTACTAATAACAATCGCTGGCTCTTTTGTTAGTTATTGCTTTACGGGTCGTTTTCCCCGTTTAGTCTTCCCACCCCTCGTCGTCGGAGCAGCGGGTTTTGAGGTCCGGGATGTTCCTGTAGGTCAGGTACTGCAGGATCCTCTTGGGCAGAGGTAGTGGCTCCATCTGGTGGGTGGACACGGAGTGGCGCAGGATGGACCGGCACAGGTGGCTCAGGCTGGGGACGGTCTGGGGCGCGTGCCAAAAGCGCACGTGGCCGTCCCTGGTCCTGAGAGCGGAGAGGATTTTAACGTTCGGTATGAGATTTAAAAGGAACTTACTTATCCGAACTGGTGAAGGCCACCTCCTCGTCTCCATGAAGGTCCCGCGGTTACAGGTCAGATCTGTGCAGAGGTGACCTAGCTCGCAGTAAGAGCGCAGCTTTTCAATGTAACTAGGCAATAACACCTGGAAGTGAGTAAATGCAAGACGGAAGAGTAACGCCATACTGTGGAACCAATCAGGCAACGGAATGACGTCGCCATGGAGACAAGCAGGTGGCGGACCCTCCGTTCAATCATTTAAAAATATATACTGTACTTCTATTTCAGCCATGTTAAAATGTAGACTGCACGTTGTCTCGGGTGAATACAAAAGAGCAAAGTTGGATTGTTCTTTTTTTGCATTTCCTGAGCTCCTGCTATGAATTACAAGTTTGTTTTTACCCAGTGGCAACCACGCCCCCTTCTGGATGGTAATTGCAGCACAGCCCATTGGATCTTCGGTCGGTTTTTGCCTGCATCACCATTCCCTTCTTGCCAGGTTCCCAGATTCGTAGTGGTCTGTATATCAACAGAATAATGTAAAGTGATTTACATGTGAAAACACGTTGTAGAAACACGTTGGGTCCAGACTCACCTGTCGTCAGTGACTATGGCCAAGTGCAGCCCGTTGGGAGAGAACTGTATGGCTGAAATTTGATTTTGTCCGTAATCTTCAAAGTAGTCACTGGAAATGAAACGTATTTATTTTATACACTGCATGTTTATTTGTTTTCTTTACACGCTGCAGTTATTTTCTGCCGATCTCAGGGTTTTGTCAAACAAGGACAGGCTGCGCAGGTCATGTGACACCTGGATATAATTTTCCAACAGAGCTGCAGATGCAAAGAGCGATTGCAGGGGAAGTTCAGGTTACACCCTTTCATATCATTTCCTCAAAAATAAATACACAGACTCGTGCTTGCAAATTTAACAATGAAAGCAAATATGTTTGTATTTGATATCACTCGGTGGCTCACCGCAGGGAGCCACGCCGTGGAGTCGACCTAAAATGACTTACACTAAAGTGGACAGTTTCTCTGCAGTGTAAGGGTCCCACAGGTCGATCCACCAACTGGAGCCGCTGAAGGCCGCCGTGGCCAGGACGGCTCCATCAGGAGAGAAGTCACATGAGGACAGGAGGTACAAAGTCCTCTGGGTGCCTCCACTTAGGTTCCTAATGAACGTGTAGGAGCGGAGGCTCCACAAACACACCATCTGAGCAAGAACAATGAGGATCAGCTTTGTATTTCACACAGTCATGTACATAAACATGTAACTACATGAACCAAGTCAATGAGCATTGTTCTGGTAGTTGAACATTAACGTCTAACGCTTGCACAATGGAGCACCTCATGATCTACACTCCTTGATAGAAAAGACTGATAGGGATTCACTTGTATGAAATATTGACAGGCAACAAGTAATTTAAGACCACAGAATCAGAAACGTATAACTTACTCTGTCGAACCTCCCAACAGAAGCGATCATGCTGCAGTCTGACGACACACAGCAAGAGCTCACCCAGTCCTTATGTCCAGACAGAACCTGCACCTTTTTACCTGCAGAATCAATGACACAGAGTAACTCTACTGAAACCTATTTGCCTTCAAACTTAGTTAACTCCTTGAGCCCACCAATTATTATAATATTATTACTATTATTATCTTTTTGAATCAAAAATCGGACACTAAACTTCCCTGTGCAGTGCATCTGTGGTTTATTTTACCGTGTAGATGTTCTTTCAGTGTCAGGGACACACTGTGACAAAGGTAATACAAACACTTGGTCACACCTTTATGAGTCAGGTCCCATATCCTTAAGGTCTTGTCTCGAGAGGAAGATATGAGTGTGAGAGTTCCGTTTTGAGGGAATACCAGATTTCGGACGACGCCCTCATGTCCGTGGAGGTCAAAAACAGCATCACCTGAAAGTTAAACATTTAATAACAAGTTGCACTGCACCGTGGGGAGCGGACGATTAAACAAACAGCTCACCTGTTAAAACATTCCAGATTTTAATAATGCCACTCTCCAGCCCAGTGGCCAGCAGCAGTGAGCCGTTCCCTTTTATTGCTTTTTTCACTGAAGAAGCTGCAGTGGATTTTGGAGGTCTGGGTCCAAAGGCGAGGCCCCACACCGGCTGACCGCAGCTGAAGCTCTTGTCCCCTCGGTCGATCTCTTCATGTTGACTGTCTCTATTGTAAGAAGGACGTCACAGGGTTAATAATTCTTTCTTTGTACTTTTTCTTTTTTTTGTCAGTGCCACACAGGCGCAGCTATGACATCTTGCCTGCATTATCCCACACCACCCCCACCCGCAGCTAAGCTGTATAATGACTACGCAACCCCCAACCAACCATTACAGCTGTAACGACGGTAAACCAGGCAGTTTGAGTTGATCTTACTCTGAGTCGAGCGGCCAAGCGACGACCCACACAATGCCATGTCCCATAGACCAGGCAAACCAGGCTCCGTCCGGGGAGAAGTCTACGCTCCACGTCTCACATCCAGCTCGCCCCTCCAGAGACAGAGGCCGCCTGGTCTTCAGCTCCAGGATCAGAGCCGGGTCTGAGGCTGGAGGACATCGAGAAGGAAACACGGGTTAAGCCTGGAGACTAAAAAGCTCCAAATACATTGTCTTGCCCCGGTGCCCCGCGCTGCTCCCTCATGAAACCTGCATTACGCAGTAGCACCTCCGATCTGCCCTTTCTCTTGGGATTAACCAGCTGCTTGGCTACGCGGGGGTGACAACACGGTCAGGCGGCGGGTAAATGAGGTTATACTGTGTGTTCTGTTATTATGGCCGCAGAGCGGATCACTGTGGATAAAGATGAGCCTCAAACTTACGTAAAGGCTGGAGCTCCGCGTTGTTTTTAGTGGAGCACATCCTCCTCGTCCCTTTACATTCTGCCCCGATAACGTTGTTTACTTCCTGAATGTGACGTTTTCGCCTCTGAACTTGTCCATTTGCAGGACGCGGCTCCCCGCGCGTCTACGTGACAAACATAAAAGAAAAATGTACAAAATGAGAAGGACCTAAACGTCCGTCCTGACGTGTTCCGCCGTGACGCACCCGTTCGCCTCGCGGATTGTTGCTCAACGTAATCACGCATTTTTGTAATTACGTAACTCCAGCAAAGAACTAAAGAACTAAAGAACGTAAAGAACGTGAAGAACGTGAAGAACTTAACACTGTGATTCATGTAAAAAGCAGAAGTAAAAAATGTCTTTATGATGCAAGACAGTGATTAGGAACATAAAATAATAATAATAATAATAATAAATAAAATTAATAAAAGAAAATAGTTAATGTAGTAGTAGTAGTAGTAGTAGTAGTAGTAGTAATAATAATAATAACAATAATACATAAATAAAATAAAAATAATAAAATAAACTAGTTAATCATCCAGTATGTTATATTATTATTGTAGTTCAATAATTACATTTCATTTTAACCAGCAGAACAGTGAAATACTTGCTGATAATAATGATGGGGCTTCATTACCTGAATGTAACACTGTGATTCATGTAAAAAGCAGAAGTTAAAAACGATGTCCTTATAATGCAAGATAATGATCAGGCAAACAAAAAATAAATAAATAAATAAAAATAATAAAATCGTTCATCACCCTGTATGCTATATTATTATTGGAGTTCAATAATTGCATTTAATCTTAACCAGCTGAACAGTGAAATACTTAATAATTAATAAACGTTGATAATAATGATGGGGCTTCATCACTATGGGAAAATGCAACACTGTCATTCATGTAAAAAGCATTTTTTTTTTTAATGCAAGATAATGATCAGGCAAAAAAATAAATAAAATAAAATAAAACAAATAAAAGTGAGCCACATGATTAAAAACAAAGTGACAGTTTAATTTCTTCCACGTGTATTTGCAAACGTTACATTCAAAACAATACGATGTTCACGAATAAAAATATATCTACAAATAAACAATCTTCAATCTCAAATTAAAAGAAGTCTTGATGAGACGCTAAAAGAATTTTGTTTTTTTTGTTGTTTTTTTTTTGTTTTTTTTTTACAATTTCTAATCACATTCTTCTTGGGATACGTTTTCCCTGTAAAACCGTGGAAACCTGATTTCAAAACGATACAAGATCCTCTGGCTCTTCTGTCTTTTCAGTGTCGTCCTGCTGCTGTGTGTTGGCGTCATCCGTTTCTGCCTCTTCGTGATCCGCTGCGAAAAGGGAGATATTATCAGAGTTATTCCTCTACTCTACACATACGAGTGAATTCAGGTTTGGATTTCATAATCAGGCCTTACTTGATGGAATCCTGTGTATTTCTACAAGTGTCGTTTGGCATCCATTTGATACAGGGGGAAGTCTGGGCACAGTGGCTTGGAATATTTGTTCCTCATCCGACTCGACCAAACTCAAAACATCTCCTCTGTCCTCCTCTACTCTCCTGTAAAGCAGAAGTAAAACGCGTCACACACCTGTCTACTGTCTAAACTAAATACAATTTATCTGGCTATATAATAATAATAATAATAATTGATATGGCAAATTTACATCTTTATATGTCTGTTAGCAACATTCAAGAGTATCTCTGGGTCTTTTTGATCATTTATATTTGTCTACTGTATATTAATAGTTTCATATTTTGACAACTAAATCCTAAATGCATGTACACATTTTTTTTGGTATTAAGAGTTGCCATAACAGAGGGACGAGCTGTTGGGGACGGTGCGGGGAAGAGGTGGTAAATCATGTTCATGTTTTTTGGACTTGTCCCTCGGTACAGAATTACTGGGCAGATTTAAAGAAACGTGTAGATAAAGTACTTAACGCTGACCTCCCTTACGCTTTTGAATTGTTCTGTTTGGGTAAACTCGGTGCTAACTGTAAAAAGAACTTGAATATCAGGATGTTTAGGATCATGTTGCGAGAGGTAAAAAGGGCATTACTGGAACTAGGAAACGGTTAAACGCAGAGGCACCAAAAATGGAAAACTGGTTTGATGTGATGCACGATATTTATGTTATGGAGAAACTGACTTATACTTTAAGATTAGAAACAGAGAAATCTGAGAATATATAGAAAGACTGGCTGGATTTTGTAAAACCAATAAAATCTGATTTGATCTAACTGCCGTTATTCCCTAATTTTTTGTTCTGCTACTTAGTTATGTTATTGTTAAATTTATTTTCTTTATAATAAAAAAAAAAAAGATGTGGGTAAAAATATTTTGTCCTGTAAAATCAATAAAAATATAATAAAAATAAGTAAATAATTGCCATAACAACTGAATTTACCGATTATGGGATCAGTCTGTCTTACGTCATAGAGCTGCTTTGTGTATATTATAAGAAAACAGTATTCTTTTCGTCTTTGTCATGTGTACTTTGAATTCTATCCACCCATCTGTTTTCTTCCACTTATCCAGGACCGAGTCGTGGGTTCAGCGGACTAAACAGGGACTCCCAGACTTCCCCCACCCCAGACACTTCCTCCAGCTGCTCCGAGAGACATAGTTCCTCCAGCGCGTCCTGGGTCTCCCCTGGCGGGACATATTTGAATTCAACTAGATATTTATACAAACACTTACCCAAAACCACCTGCAACAAGAAAACAGTAGAAAGAAGAAAAAAAGTTACACCTCATGGTAAAAGCGCATTTGAATAATTCTTAAATATTATTAACAATATAATAGTATAGGAATAATACCGAGGCAGATCTTGTGCCTGCTGGAGTAGACGGTCTTGGATATGACGATGGCTGATCCCACTATGAGCACAGCAATAAACAGCCCGATGACGGCGCCGGCGTAAGCAGACGGAGCTATAGAAACAGAACACGACAGGAATCGTGGGAGGAGCAGCGAGAAAATCAGCATTCCTCCAATAATGACACACAGGATAATGTCTGAAACCTAAAGAGACTTAAGCAGAGACAGGAGGCTACAGTTTAATATATTTCATATGTTTCACTATTTTTGTGAAACATATCAAATATCAAATCATATTTTTTTTTATATTTCACAGGTTTTGGGTCAGTTTGCCTTTTTTTTTTACATACACCATAACCTGGAAACAAAGAAAATGTCCATTATATATAATTATACCTAAAGATGTTTATTATTTCAACAATTTTAAAAGTATCATTTGAACTTTCATTTTGTTTTGACTAAAGGACCTGACATTAGATTTTTTTTTGTTTTTTTACATATAATTTCTAAGTAGTAAATGAAAAATTCAAATCTGTCAACTGGACAAAAATTTTTTAGTTTTTTACTATGGATCACACAGATATATAATTTCAACATCCGTAATCCTCTCCTTTAACTAAAGAAATCATTTAAACCTCTTTAAATCTCTCTCTAATATTCAAATATACTTTGTAGTGTGTTGGGAATGTAGTTTGGGATTTTTTTACACATAAAAGACTTGTTATTTCCAATTAAAATGTAAATTATGGAAAACGTAAGGACTGCGATATCAAGATCTTTTATATGTCTTATCTTTTTAACAAAATAATTCCAGTTATATTAAAACAAATAAAACCAAGAATCATTTACGACTTAATGTGAAAAATTATAAATAAAATCTGTCTATTTTTAGTTTTCATTTAAAAAAACACAAAAAAAGGTAAATTTCTGTCAGATGGAGAACCATCTTAGTGTTTTGTTGCAATTTTGATTCTTTTGCAAAATAATGTACAGCCCTAGTTGCAATAAATATTTTTCTTCCTTTTATGTCAGTAATCTACAGAAAAGTTCCAAATGTTTATCTCTAAATACAGGTTTTATCAACTGTTGTGTGTCACCTAGGGATGGGACAATAAACAATAATATCGTTTATCGTGATAAAAAGGGTCGACAATAATCGTTCGTGGGACATGTTATATAATTGTGATAATCGGCAACAAGATAATCGCCCGTTATATCACGAAAATGTGCAGAAAAAAACGATTTATTCACAGGGGAGTCGACATGGGGGGGGGGGGGGGGCAAAGGGGCCCAGAATTGGAGCCTCTTCCTATTAATTTGTATTAGAGGGGGGCCCATGTGAGGCTTATTGCCCTGGGCCCCCAAATTTCTGTCGACGGCCCTGCTCATCCATAATATTTTCTGCTAAAGCTTAGTTGTTTTCATTGAGAACAAAGTACAGAACTATACCAGTTGTTTAAACATGGAACTTATTCATAATATTAAAATCATAATGATTCATATCCATAACATTTTCAACTGTCAGCAACTTTAATAATTATCGTGATATAATCGTTAATCGCAATTATTTTGGCCATGATAATCGTCACACAAAATGTCAATATCGTCCCAGGCCTAGTCTCACCTAAACCGTCTTTACTTACATTTCACAGTGAGGTAGACTTCTAGCTCCTTGGCTCCGAGCGGGTTTTCGCTGAGGCAGAAGTAAACGCCTTCGTCCTCCTTGGTGACGTTGACTATGGTCAGCTGGAAGCGGGACCCCTCGGCCGTCACCGCGTACTTGGAGTCGTTCATTATGAGCTCCTGCCTGAGGCCTCGTCTCCATGTGGTGACCGCGGGGGGAGTCGATGTGCTTTCGCTGCAGCTCAAAGTGATGTTGGTGCCTTCCAGAGCGGTGGCCAGCGGGTCTCCGAGCGGGTACGGGGTCTCTGACCACCAAAGGAAAGGGTTAAACGTTTAATAGTGAATCAGCGCAGTCAAAAGTGATCAAATAAATCAGAAATATTCAAGAAATTATATAATCGTAAGAACAAACGCATAATTATAGCGAGGATTTAAGCAAACGTTTATCTTTTCACATTAACTGCAGCTGGGCCTGTCACGATAACACATTTTCAAGCACGATATATTGAGATATACGGCGATAAACGATAACACTGAAACAACTTTAAGCCGCTGACACAATAACAATAATGCAAGATAATCCCAGTGAAGCATTTTTAAATAGACAGTGTCATTACGTGGCATAAGCTGCAACAAGTAAATAGCAAAATGAAGAAACAATTAACCGCAGAAGTTACTTGTTCAACCCGCTACAGCTCAAATCTTATCGTATTACAACTAAAATACCCCAGATCTCTCCACTTTTGCAAAGAAATTGTGCGTTATTATTCCAGCTTTCAGTTAATGAGTCAATATAGTAATGATCGTGACAGGCCTGGCTGTATCTTATGATTCATTTTATAAAGTTGTCTGGCCCTGGTGTCAATAATAGTAATTGAGAATAATACTAACATTTCAGGTTGTGACATCTCTAAGATACAATTACGGTTAAACCAACAAACAATCAATTTAATGCAAGTAAATCCATAATAAATAATGCGGATGTCGCTAAAAACACTGTAAGACGTCGTCCAGCGTCGGTGCGATTATAAACATTCAATACAACACAGTACTTACTTAATGTAAAAGTACACGACCTGCTATCTTCTTTCTTAAGCGCGAGGTGCTGCGCCGTGCACCTGAGCGTCTGCCCCTCGGAGAGCAGGGAGCTGTTGATTCTCAGAGCCAGGCTGTCCGTCACGCGAGAGGCTAAGATCCGACCGCTGGGAACCTCCGTCCAGTTGAGCAAAGGAGCGGGAAAGACTCCGAACCAGGAGCAGTGGAACAAGACTAACGAGGAGTCCTGCGTCCACATGCATTCTGGGTGTCTGTCGGAAGCATCTGTTCAAAACAACAAAAACAACTGCGTTCAAAATGTTTTAAACTTTGATAGTGGAACGTTTAATACCGGATCGCGTGACTGCATCAGGCTAAGAACGAGCCGAACCGAAACTGAGACGGGAAAGAGGGATTTGGGCTGTTTTGCTTCACAAAAATGGACCACGCTCCACGGAAAAGCAAAACTGGATACGTTGGTGACACAATGACAATTTAATAATGCGGTGACACACTTTTATACGCACATCTGCTCTTGTTTTTGATGTTTTATATGGACTTGTACACTTGTTTGTTTTGCGTCTTTTTGTTTTTTTGTCAGCTTGTATTGTATTTTAA
Source organism: Periophthalmodon schlosseri (assembly GCA_000787095.1). Taxonomy (NCBI): domain Eukaryota; kingdom Metazoa; phylum Chordata; class Actinopteri; order Gobiiformes; family Gobiidae; genus Periophthalmodon; species Periophthalmodon schlosseri. The sequence continues at coordinate 5,689 of KN478010.1, read as the reverse complement.
ACAGGGCGCCCATGAAAAAGAGAGTCCAGGTGCTCTCTTTGGGTTTCCCTGTATAAATAAAAGATACATAAATAAAATAAAACTGCCTTTAAATGGGTTTATTTTATTTTATTAACTAGGCACACGATTTCTGATTCCTCATTAATAATATTTGGGGGAGCAGTAGATAGTACAAGATTTCACTCTAGACGTGTTTTCTTCATAACATTTTGTGTTACTTTTTACCCTAAAGTTTTACCCCATCGTTTTAGTGTGAAACTGTTGCACTATTGTTGTGGGTGTTTAAGGGGCCCGTTTTTTTTACCCTATTTTTGATCTATGTTATAATGTTTCCTCATCACAAACAGACCTGGAGTTGTATTTTATCTCATATCGAAAACACTTCCACCTTGTGATGTCATGTGGTAAAACAGGAAGTTCTCCACTGTATTTTTAAACACAACATACAATTTCACTAGAATCATTAGGATAATTTCAACCCTGGAACTGCCCATCTCTACTCGACCAAACGATAAAATGTAGCGGTTAACTTGAAAACTACCGCTTCATGACATCACAAGGTGGAACAGAGCATTGTGAGCTTTGGGGATGTGGACAGACTGATAATAAAGCGTTACTCAAACGTGTGTGAATGAAACAAAACGCAACTTTGGCTTTGCTTTTGAAGAGATAACTGCGTCATAACATGGATTAAAGCTCACAAAAATCCATTCTGAACCTTTAACAACGCACGTTAGAAATGTTATAAGTCCGTTGTAACAATTATAATCGTGTTCACCGTATTATCTTCCACAACCGAAACACAGAACATTGGAACAAAACTATTGATAAATGTGTTTATGCAAGTACGATCGTATACTGGGCGAAACCGGCAAACATCTGAGAGGTTATAACGGACCGTAACTACGAACTCCTGACTAGCTACTACAGTAATAACAGTAAGTACTGACCTTATTTGGCCCCGCCCACTTTCCCCGTAATTGCGACTAAACCGCGGTTTCTTTGGGGCGACACTTCCGGTTAAGCGGGAATCCCGTTCCTTTCGACGGAGGTTCTGGGAAAAGTTTTGACGCTAAAATATTACATAAAGTCGGTCGGTTTGTGTCAAATGTCCGATGTTCATGCGCAGCGACAAGTCAGCGCTGAACCTGATTCTCCGGGAAGCTTCAAAACGGCTCCTTGGTCCTATACGACTTATTTGCCGTCAAGATCGGCAGCTCCGTACAAAATAATACAGCCCGAATGACGACGGCGACTTCCGGAATAAGGTGAATAATTAGTATATCAAGTACACGGTAGTGCAGCGGTTGCTCCTTCCGTGTGACGTCGTGGTGGTACTTACAGTAGACCAGGACCTCCGCGCTCTTGTTGCTCCTCTGATGGGACACCGGGTTGTGGGCTGCGCAGCTGTAGTTCCCCTGAGCGCCGGGTTGGATGTTGTCCGTTCTGTGTTCCAGCATCGGTCCGGTGTTGTTGACTACGGACCTGCTGCTGTTCGAGGGTCCGGCGAAAGTCAAACTCAGCTCCTGAGACGGGAACGAGCGGCCGGAACACATGAAGAAGACCGAGGCTCCTTTTACGACGGCGAAGGTCCCGTTGGGCAGGACCAGGGCAGGATCAACGACCAGCGAGACATTGTCAGGTCCACCTAAAAAGGCATTTCGCAAATTCATATTATCATTGTTGTATCATTGTAACATATCAGTAAAGTGGGAATTTCATCGTGACAAATATTCGAGCTTGAACCCCACAGGATGGATTATAAAACTGTTATGTAGATGATTACTTACTTATTTTTGGTTTAATAATTATTTAATAGAAGGAGGATATTGATATTGTCGTTAAATACGACAGAAATCTAACTGAAACTGACTGATTGATCAATACGAGGAGACCCAAAACGTTGCTATTATTATTATTAGTTTATTTTTTTGCATTATTACCCAACCCTATTCGTCCTACTAGTTAAGCTTATGATTAGGTAATAAGCCTATGATTAGTGACAAAAGAAATCATTGAAAGGGGCTCAGCGTAGCCTATTTATGGCAGGTACAGATACAGGTGAAATGTGAACAAGGCTGCTTCACATTTAGGGACTTTTATGCCAAGTATTTTAGTAGATAACTTGTTTTATTTGTAGCTATTTCACTCATTCTGTCGCTGGTCTGGTCCAGATTTGCTTGTGGCCTCTTCATTTTTGAGTCTTACGCCACTAGGCCAGGCTACACTTTATTCAAGTGATAATTCAGCAATAATAATGTAATAAGGACGGACTCACTGGCGACTTGCAGCACCACTTTGGCGTGGAAGGTGTTGTTCCCGGGCAGGGTGGAGGCGCACAGGTAAACCGCTTCATCCCCAAGCTCCACGGCCCCGATGCTCAAGCTCCCGTCGGGCAACACTGCGAGGCGGCCCCCGCCGCTCCCGGGGCTGCCCGAAGCGTTCGAGGGCAAAGACGCGCCCCCGCTCACGATCCCTTTCCCATTTTTCATCCACGAGGTCACGGTCGGTGTAACATTCCCTACGCCGTAACAAGGAAGTACGGCCACGTCGCCCGGTGCCGCTGTCACGAGCGATTCCGCGGAGTCGTCACCTGAAACCGCTGCAAAAGACACACGAAACCCACTGAGGAAGCGTAAACACCGTAATGGCTTGGCCAAACGTGCCGTAAAACCTACCCGTGGCGCAGAAACACAGCAGCAGGAAAGCTATGGCGTTCATGGTAACTTGTGGCTACATCGCCTTCGAGCGCGTAAACAAAAGGGTTCCCGGTTGAAACCTGTCTGACTAGTCCACCTGTGTGAGCGGAGGTGAGCGGCGTGGAGCAGACATGCCTCCGCCCGTGACGGAGGAGACGACGCCGCAGAACTGCGCAGCGGGACAGTTCCGAGTATCGATCGCGGGGGTCACGGGGCCAGCTTCTGGTCCGTGCGTAAATTTGGCGGCCAGATTGTGTCTTAGCGCGTTGTTGCAAAAAAATGGCCAAGAACAAACCACACCCTGATGATACCTGCTTAAAGGAACAGGTTTCACACATTTTATTGTGGCATTTACGCTTGTGTCACCTATAGGACTATAGCTTTTAGGCTGTTGCAGTACTGACTAAATGGCATATGAAACAAATTCAAAGTTTATAAAATATGTTGCCGAATTCATTTAAATCATACGGTCTGAGTTTATAACGTGGGTAGCCTCATTAAAGCTGCACTATGTAACTTTTCTGGCGTGGGGTAAGCACTACCTGTCTCTGTAGAATGTGTTGTCTGTTCCATGGTATAAACGTATATCTTTTTTTGCGTTTACAGGTGTTTTTTTTATCGCTCAAAAAGACATTTAAAGATATGCGTTCTTCTTATTGTGAGCGGATCGCCTCTCTACAGATCTGACCTGTAACTTGGTCTGGTAGATGTGCGTAATGACATTCTGTTGAACATTTCAGACAAAAGCAATAACATATATGGTGAAAAGCGACTGGGAGAGGGGCCCTACACCACAAAACCACAGCACATCTATGTAAATAACCTGACATGGGTCTAATCAAATCAGTGCCAAACCAGCAGATTTCTCTCACAAGCCAAAGCCAGAGATTTTCCTGAAGAAGAGTGAAAGTGGCTCAGTCGTGGCTGTGAAGCAGACCTACATTTCTAAGGCCAGGCACCCGGGGACCCGAACGCCATAAAAAACTGAAAAGTGGAGTTAGCGGAGCACCTCAGAGGCAGGAAACTGAAGCGTCGGCCTAAACTTGTTTACCATCAAATAGACAAACGTGAAAAATGTAAAAAATTAAAGTAATAATGCTACAAAATGGCGTTATATACATTGTCTGCGCGCAAATATGGTTTACTTTCATATGAATAAGTAACACCTGACCATCGACATTAATAGCAGTGTTATAATTTACGATAGTCCCCGAATGCAGCGCGCGGTGGGCACAGACTGGCAGCGGGCAACACAACAACCCGCAACCCTGAAGTCAGTGTGCAGCGGATCTGAGCCCGTGGAGTGGATCTGAAACCCGCAGAGCCCCTGACTGTTAAATACGAATCGGATCTGTCAGTTAAAGCAAGTGGCGCGAACTCAGAGCGCGTTATTTCCATGTTTCGTACAATAAACCCAGTTGCACTTATTAAACTGCACGCGCGCGTATGAAACTGCGGCAACATATAATGCACGTGAATGTAATTTCATTTATGCAGCTCACTCACGGATCACGTTAGTCCAGCTCTAATCTAAACTCTTTTGGCACGCTGGCTTGTGTGTATAATGTCGTGAATAGCGCCCTCTCCTGGATTTGAACGCCATGCATCACTATTGTTCGGGTTTGTTTGGTCGCAGGTGCAGATTTGACCCACCTGCATTGAAAGAGCAGGATGTGGTCCCAGTAAACTGTGCACTTCGGTCCTGACTGACCCAGATGCCCCAACTAGAAAAAACTTATGCAAGTAAAGAAATGGAGAAACACATGACTTACTTGCATAAGTAGTGTATTGTATAAGCTAAGACTGGTTTAATTGTTGCTGCAGGGAGTGGCATCATTTTCTTGTCATCAACATGAAACAACAACTAGCATGCTAATGGGCAATAAAATGCTTTATAATTAGAGTAGACATTACACAACAGACTTATTTTGACCTCAACAGCTGCTTAATAATAAATCACATACAATACAATAAATCTGTACTGGAGCTCATAAACATAGGAAAAACAGGTACAGGGCCTTTAATTATTTTCTTTTCAGCTAAAATATTATATTTACAAAATATAGTATTAGTCGACAAAGTGCCCGCTGTATAAAACTCATCAACAGAGGGCTCATAGAGGAACTTTTGTATCCATCTGAGTCAAAGCTGTGCATGAACTGTCTCAGCAGAGAGGCCTTACTCTTAGACACATCTTCTAAATGAAACGCCTGGTTTAAGAGGATGGGCCATTGTACCAGGACGATCACCTGAGAGGTACAGGAAGAACAGAGGTCCATTACAAAACAATCCACAGAGCCTGTTTATACCCCGGAAGATTACATCACATGAAAATAAAAGACAATCCTCATTGTGATTTCTGCACTCACAAAACTATTGGCCTGTTTCTCCATATGGTCTGGGAGCCCTGAGGTGCCACAATTCTGGGAAATTATGTCTCAAAGACAATGTCTAAATTAACAGGAATAACCGTCCGCCGCACTCAGATTTAGTTTGGAGATGTCATCTAACAAAATAAACCTCTGACAATGACCGGCGTGCATTTCTATCAGGACTTACAGCCGCCAAAACATTGTACTGTGCCGTTGGAAATCAGTTCAACCTCTGACTGTGAAAGAATGGCCTTTATCCTACCGAGAATTATTCCCAACTGGAGCTTTCTGCTGCTCGAACGCTTGGAGCAAAAGCCAAAAACATTTCCTGCTGGTCCAATCTACTGAGATCTGAATATATTGGATATCTGTCTTTTGTTACTTGGATGCTTTTATCATACTGTATATTCACAGGAGATACACAATATGTGTACGCTCAGCTTTGTCTTCGTGTATGGTACATAATGAATATGTTTAATGCAATTTCTGCTGATGTCTTTTGACGGAGGAAATTTGCAACTACTTTGTCTAGAGGGAAGTCAAACTGGGAGGGGATTATTTTTATTATTTTACTTTTCTCTTCCTTTTTTGTGTTTTATTTTCTATTTTATTTTTTTT
>KN478009.1:11223-38130 GCA_000787095.1 Periophthalmodon schlosseri | reverse complement strand
TTATGTGCCAAACAGGTCATATCCCAGTGTGTGCATATGTAAGAGCAGTGAGCTGTAGTAGAGGTTCACACTAAAGATAGCACAAAACCATGCAGCAGCACAGCCACACTGACCTACACTATTTTCCTAAAGATCTTTGTCCATGACACCTGCTGCTGACTAGATGGGATTCTCTGCTAGCTTGCTTCAGTGTTTTTTCATTGCCTCCTTTGCATTATTCCAGTATATCTTAAACAACATTCTGGAAAATAATAATAGTTTCATACATTTGCTCAAACAGGCAAAGATTGAATCTTGCTGTTGATGAGGAGTTGGTACTGCAGCAGCAGCAGGGGAAGCCCAGTGTATGGTTGGTAGTACTTAGCTGATGTGCTGTGGAGGACTGGTGGTAGAATAATAAGGGTGAAGGCCGTGGGGCAGGGGAGTCCTTGTGGCCCTGTGGGGGGACCTGGAGGAGCTGTGACGAGGGCCAGAGAGGGCAGGCTGAGGGACAGGTCTGACAGAGGCCAAGGCTTCTCTTCCAAGACCCAATCCCCATGCCCCAAGCTGCAGCCAAACAGCCAGGCAGGTGTCCAGCTGATCTCACACTGCCACCAGGGACAAACTGCAGCGACACCCGCTGAAGCTGCACAAGTGTCATCTCCACTGTGGAGATGCTCACTAATTTTCTGCTTGTATAGTGCAGAGCTGGGGCTCGGCCAGTGCAAAAATGGACCCAGTGTTCTACAAATATGTGAGAGTCATTGGCTTTGAAACATGTCCAGAAGTGGTAATCTTGACCTGACCATCTGACTGTGATGACTGTAGTAAATGTTGCCAAATTAAAATAATAGTATTTTATCGTGCTGTGTCATTGCTTTTTAATCATTGATTTGTTTTGAAATATATCATAACATTGATTAAGACCATTTAACATTTAAGCAGTTTGGAAAGTTATCTTTAAAAGTACTATAGAGACAGTGTCTATTCTATCCTAATCAATTACTGCTCATTTGATCTGCTCCGGAGTCTTCCCAGCAACCACCCGGTTCACAGCAGCTCACCCCTCACAATATTATTGCATTTTTGGAGAGCGGGTCCTAAGCCAATTGAGAAATTGCTTACATACTACTTGCCTTACATAGTCTGGAACATGTATTATTCCAAGTCATACTGAGAATAGGTGGAGAGGGAAAGAAGAGGAGAGGAATCCATTTGGTAAAGTAGATGCAGATCGATGGGACTGGAGGCAGGCAGGCCAGAGAGCAGCAGAGGGCCTGGTACGTCTGTGTGTGTGTGTGTGTGTGTGCATGTGTGTGCATGTGTGTGCATGTGTGTGCCTGCATGTGCGTGAGAGACCAGATTACTTTTCCAATTGATCCAACCCAGCATCCATCTGACCTACAGGACGTTCTGAGGCATGGAAGATGCCAGTGGAGGTAAAGAGATGGAGAGGGACAGAATAACAAAGAAGGAGAAGGAGAAAAATAGAAATCAATAGAGCAGAAAGTTTCACAGGGAAACGTAGTTGGTTCAAAGTAGAGATTACGGATATTGTCTGACAGGTTCAGGTCCAACTTCACTTTTAGAAAGCTATCGCCTTTAGTGTTAAAATGATGATGTAAATCTAAAAACATACATTGTTTTCATTTAAAGTATATTGATCTATCTGCATTGCCTGGTCATATAGCTATAATATGATGCTTGCATTGTATCTGTCCCTATCAAATACATATTACAATACACATTTAGTGTTGCAAAATGTAATAAAGAGAGAAAGACAGTAGAATAATTCAGAGAGGGCTGTTTAAAGAATAGAACATATAGAATATATACAGACTTCAGGCTTTACAGTACAAGTTGTATTTTGAGGGGTAGTAGAAGTAAAACAAATACACTGTGTACATTTACCCTTCTTGCTTGAGACAGTGCATTGTACAAACCAGACAGCACCAACCAGGAGCCTGAGGAGACAGGAAGCACTTTTGAACCATCAAATATTAATGGCCTTATAGAGTGTATTGATTATATAATAACTTTTCCCAGCATCAGAGCTCTGACTGAAATGTATTCCCTGAATAATTGAAACAGTATCCATGAGCGCTTTCTCATCTCAATGCTGGCTGAATGTAATAACGGTGCATCTTTTTCAGTGTTTTTTTTTTGTTTGTTTTTTTTAGATTTTATCTGATGATGTGTGTTCATATGAAAAATGCACTAATGAAGGACCTGAAACTTACCTGTGTGTGTGTGTGCGCGCGCGTGCGTGCGTGTGCGTGTGTGTGTGCACATGTGCGTGTGTGTGCGCGTGTGTGCGTGTGTGTAATGTGTCTTTAGAATGGTTGAGCATTGACCTCTGACATGGACATTGTATAACAGAATATAATTTGACACATGTGTTGTATGTTACTGCGGCTGAATTAGCACTTCATACACATCTGCTTGCTGCTTCTATCACCACATTTGAACTGCACTGTCTGCACTCCCATCAATATAGTAATGATATAGTATGTGTAATTATGAAAAGAGGTGGAAATTCTTTTGATGATTCACCTCAGCCTAACGCTTCCTTTTCAGGGCAACTATTAATTGACCTTCTCCTACCTTCAAAATAACATAACATTGTTTTAGCTGATCCAATAGTAAATGTGTATTATATCGATTGGGGACACACAAAGACATTTTGTTAATGAAATAACACTTACATATTTACATACATACACTTAAATAGGAAAATGTTTGTGCAAGTTACATGCATCAGAATGACCACTGCTTGTAATATCTAACTTTGTGTCTGCCCTGTCTCCATAGTTTACAGTGTGAATAGCTCCTCAAATCTATCAACTTTTTCAGTAAATTCTAATGTTTGAGATGCACCTGCATGCATCGTTATGAGCTTTTTTCCCCATAAAAATCTGATTAAAATTGTGTAAGGATACCAGCTGGTATCAAGCTATAGCCCCTCTACCAGAAGGCAATGTTCTAGTTCACTCAACTTCTTCATATGCAACAGAAACTCTATTTTGTCTGTAAGGCGGACCACCCTTCATCTGTACCTTCTTTTCCTCTCCTCCCTGACAGAACACTCTCATTTAGCCCTACATTATGCATTCGCTCCTAAGTTTACACGACACATTGACAACAGAACATGTACAGGCACCCTCCCCTCGCTGTCTCTCTGCGAGCTATTGAGAGTGTCTTCCCTATTACTCAGGCCTTGCTTTTTCCACCTCCTCTCTTTCTCCCATCAGATCCGTCTCACTGTCTCTCTGGAGGAGTAAATGAAGGCAGAGGTCAGCTCTCCTTTCTCCCTCCTCTCCTACTAAATTGGCTGCTTGTAGCTTCCATAGATAGCTGCGGGCTGGAGAGCTAGTGAACAGGCTTTCTGCTCATTTGTGGCCTTCTATTTCTTCAACCACGGCCTTGTTTACCCACCGCGAGCAAGAGGGAAGCCCTTATTAGAAGCTCTGCCAAGGTCGCCGCAGTAGTCACATAAAGATCACACTTTTCACACACATTCTATAGCTCTATCTGTGCTATTAGCTTACATGACTAGTTCCACCTGTGTTTTAGTCTGAATGGTATAAATGATCAGAGCTCCACCCCCTCGTCCCTAACCACCCCTGATACAGTACAGTAACAGTATAACAGTATAACCTAACCCTGTGCAGTGGTGTGTGATGCTGATGGCGACTGTGCTCCATAGGGCTCGACAGAGACACAGTGGCGTCAGGCAGAGCTCCCGCAGCTCCAGGGCTGGGCAGAGAAAGGATTGCTGACACAGCCAAAGATGGTAAGGAGACTGTTACTGCCAAAACCAACACAACCAATAAATACAAAGTCATGTGATCTCATATTGCATTGTTTTCACCGGGAACCCTGGTGGTACTGCTGCTGCTGCTGGAGACAGTAATGAAGGTGGACATACAGGTGTGGGGCAGGAGTAGATTTAGTAAAGAATTACTTATATATTACTTTATGCTTCCGACATTTTTCTATTTACAGACAAAACAATATTAATCAGCTTTCTTTGACCTATTTCTTTGTTTTTTTTAAATTATATTTGTAGAATTGTAATTCTGAAATACTGTAATTGAATTATTTATTAATATTTGTACAAATGTAACTACTACTGTTGAAAACAAGTTGTTTTTTTTAAATTTATTTTCAGTTCAGTTGTGCACCTAATAATATATACTGCCTAAGCTATGCCTTCATCACTAGGGTTGTATTCCAGTACCTACAAAATCTAACACTCATACAACTCTGAATGACATTCTTGTTATCAGTAATGATATAAAAGAGTAAACTAAAGGTCCAGGGCAGAATAAAGGAATAGTTTGGACTGGATAGGACACATGCTCGCGCATAAGTTTGCTGTAAGGTAAACTGCCTGAGCTCCGGGCTGCAGTCCCACTCTAGTGGGTAAAATGAAGTGCAGCAGAAGAGACGGTTGTATCCAGTCAGCAGGAGCTGCACTGAGCTGTGTCCACAGCACTGGGCTCCACAGTGGGGGAGCAGGACAGCTCGAGTGTGCACTACCCTCGTGAAGTGGACTGCTGAGAAGCACAAATGCTGTTGGGCAGGGACAAGGAGAGGAAGATAATTGGCCGCTGGGACTCGGCAGGTCCCTGTTAATTAGAGGCAGCCATTTTGGTGTAAAAACTCCACTGAAAATGTCCCATGGAGTTGAAAGTCGCTCTGACAGAATGGAGCTCAGCAGGGAATGTAAACAGATTTAATAAGGCTCTTTCCAATCAAGTCTGGTAGAGCTAGATACTGTGTGCTTCAGAGTCGCAGTTGTGCAGTGGTGACCAAGCAGGTTGGATACTGTCTAAAGAAGTATTTGCATGCAGCTCTCATCTGGAGAGCTTTTAGACGTCTGTGTGTTTGTTTTCTCTCACAGCCGTGCACTATTGTTCGCCTGTGCTAGAGTGTGTGCTTGTCCACATTGAGAGTGTGTTCAGAACTGTGTGCAAATGAGAAGATAGAGGGAGATGCAGCGCTGACATGCTGATCATTCTGCTCCTAAACACTGATGAAAGAGAGAGGAAATAAGAAGCAGCCGTATTTAGAACCAGAAAGCAGGACAAAGGCTGGTGCTTACACTCACAAACACTCAGCTACTATTAAGAATATTAAATACTTATGCAGTGCTTTTCACCATCTCCTGGTGTACATATTTTACAGGATTTGTAACTTTAGGTTTACTAGAATTGCTTTGTAAACAGGTTTCTGTATGATTTTTACAGTATGCAGGTGTTTTTTAAATTTAAGTTAGTGTTAGTGATCAACAGACAAAATAAGATAACATAGTATGTGTATGAATGTGCTGCTTGTACTTAGTCATGCCTCTTCGAGAGTGCAGTGAGTTGGGATGTGTGTGCGTTTGTTAAAAATAGATAGAGCTGAATGGCTGAACAGGGAAAAGGCAGAGATCTGAGTAATGACTTCAAAATTTTGATTGGAGCGGATTAAAGAGTGTTTGTGTGTCAGTTAGGGTTTCAGCTGAAGTCATGGTTTAGATTAGAGTTTGAATAATTGCTAACATAGTTATATGACTATATTTTTTTTTTCTAATTATCAATATAATTGATTGATTAGTACATATGGTATATATATTTCTCATACTTTTACATCAAAATAATAAAAGTTAAAAAAATACAGGAAATAGAACTGAGTTCTAAAAAGGGATTTCTATGCATCTATACACTAAAATTTCACCCAAAGTGAGTGACAATTTATGCACATTTTTTCTGTCAGTTTAAACATTCATTGAACAAAAAAAGGTTTATTTTTATTTTACTATTTTACTAACTTTTGTGACACATTTTGGCCTTCGTTTATAGAACGGTTGATATGTAACAGTTATGGAATTACTGCTATGGAGGTTACATCTGCTGCCCATGTCCAACCAGAAATTATAATTCTAAGCTTCACCGAAATTGCTGAACTAGAAAAAACTATAGCCAAGGATTTTGGTCAAAGCTAGTGTAGTCTGTCATATGAGCTTTAAGCTTGCACTGCAATACAGAAAGGTATTTTATTTTTTAACTTTATTTGTAGACTTAAGTAGTTTTACAACAGTATAGGATAAGTAACAAAGGAACAAGAAAGCAGACTGGAGATATAGAAGAGATGTCAAATCTCACAAAAATAAACAAAAACAAACATTATATTAAATACAAGGTTAATTGTTGCCCATTTTTCCGAGAGAGAATGACCCGCAGAAGGGTGTATTGGCCTATGTTTTTTTTATTATTTATTTTTAGAACATGTTCCTCAATACAAATATAAATACTTTCTCCAGTATATTACCTCAAAACAAATCTATTAATTTTATCAAGGCTTTATGCAAAGTATTGCACTTTCCTCTGTTTTTATTCGTACAAAGAACAAGATTCTCAAATATGTGCGTAACAGCGGAGTGCTCAGAAAATCAAAGTGCAACCTGCTCCCCTCCTCCATGATGTATTTTCTCACTTTTATCCAAAAATGTGTTTTATTCTCTGAGATGTTTTGCATACCAAGTGTCTCTGTGTCACAGCAGCAGTAGCAGCAGCAGCAGTTGCCAGCTGAAACGCTGCCCACCACAGTTACTGACCTCTCCTTCTGACATTAGCAGCCATTAGCCATTAGACTAGATTACTCTCTTAATGTCCTCATAAATATTTAGCTGTTTGTCCCTCTTGTGTCAAGTGATTGGTCTATTATTTACTGCATGCTCATTGTGTTCAGTTTGTAATCCCATGATATGAATAAATGTAATTTTGGAGATATTTCAAAAATAATAATAAAAAATAATGTTTTTGTTTCAAATATAGTAGAATATCATGATAAAAGATGCATTTTTAGAATAGTTTATTTTGTGCTTCAGATCATCAGTAACATGGAGGCTCCAGTGACAAACGGCCCGAGTGGAGGAGGTAACACGGCCAATGGTCCAACCTCCAACAGCCGTGGCTGCCCCTCCCCCATGCAGACTGGCTCTTCCAACGACGACAGCAAGACCAACCTCATCGTCAACTACCTGCCCCAGAACATGACCCAGGAGGAGTTCCGCAGCCTCTTCGGATCTATCGGAGAGATTGAGTCCTGCAAATTAGTTCGTGACAAGATCACAGGTAAGAAGTGGGATTTTAACATCATTCCAAAAGTTTGTCAGCCCAAAGTAATTATTTACAACAAGTCTCACTCTAAGGTCTCACTTGTTTTCAATTCATGGAAAATGTTTCCAGAATGTGCAACATGGCATTTTTTATAATCCCTATAACTATCTCAAGCACTAGAAGTCAGCAAAGTGCGCCCTGTTCTCCAGAGGTGTTTAAATTAAGCAGCACTTGGCTGTGCTAATCATGGCTGTAGTCTGGGTGTAGTGGTGTTGTGTGGGTGGCCATACAGCAGATGGATGTGAGGGGGGGCGGCTCTGTGATAATGCTCCATAATGGCTTTCATTTTAGATCCTACTTACTGACACTCTTCTCCTGATAATCTCATTAAAGAGCAGCGGGCAGGCAGAGGCAGCTGAGAGCACCAAGCTTTTCTCACACAGCACAAGAGTAAACAAACACATGCTGCACATAGAAGAGCTAATGTAATGCTGTTTACACATCATCAGAAATATCAAGCAGAAGTGCTTTAACACCCGGGCACATAGTCACCCACTATGGCCACAGGTGTAGTCCCCCTACACTGCACAGAACAAACATGTAGTATGGTTAAAATTCAAATTAAATTCTGAATATTAGTCAGGAATAAAGTATAGTTAAATCTGTGATGCTTATGTGTGACACAGAATAGTTTACTTGCATTACTTTTTTACTGGTTGCAAAAATATGCAGCCAGATATAAGACAGTAGATCTGCCTTTTGTGCATTGTGCATTTTTTTCTAATGTATAGGTTCCATCATTTCTTTCACTAATCTATAAGCTGTTCCCATAGTGGGGTTGCATGGTTACTTTGGGGGTTCTGACGTGAAAAGTTTAGGAACCCCTGATATTAATTCTACTCTGTATACAGTCACATACAGACAGACAATGTAAAATATAAGCCTTGTAGGGCTGCGATTAATAAATTGTGATTATTAAAATATTGGTTGACTATTTTAATAATGATTAAGATTCAAAACTAGCAGTGGAGGAGTGAAATGAAGTGGTGGCATTTGGGTTCTCTGTTCTGTTCTGTACAGTCTCTTAGATGAGGTGTGTTTCAACGCAAAAAAGTTATACATTTAAATATAAATAAAAGTCCGTTCTCATTTTATTGCTGTGGCGTTTACTAGTTTGGCTGTCCCATGGATGCAATTTTCCTGTTCAAACTTTTAGGTTAAGAAAGCACAAAAGGGATCATCTGGCAGGGAATGTCAAGAACACCTATACTTTCCAAGATACTCTCATTTAAACCAAGTGTGCAGAAGTTAAGTAAAAGTATACACTTGATACAAAAAGAAGACAACATTATAAAGTAATTTGGCTTTAAGTAAAACCCAAACATATTTCAAGCAGAGACAGTACTTTTTATTGTCTGAGCCTCTCATCGTTATTGCGTTGACTAACCAGAGTATACTGACTGACAGGTGTGAGCCCCTGCCCCTCTCTATGGAAGGAGACAGACAGGTCCGGAGCCTCGTCTGAGCTTCCACTTCCTGCTCCTGTCAGCTCCAATGACGCCGTGAGGGTGAAGCGGGTGCATGCAGTCTGTCACCCAGTCTGACTTCAGCCACCTCTGGGTGTCTTCTCTGCCCCACAAGCAGAGCCTTCCTTCCTCCCGCTCTTGCACAACTAAATGTAGCTCTGCTCTCATAACACACTGGGGACATGCAGGTTAATCTTTTATTGAAGACTCTCTCACACGCAACTAGATGCTGCCCACACACTTTTGCATAAGCCCTGGGCCTTCACCTGCGAATGCTTCTGTCAGTCTCTGCTTTCGCTTGCACAGATATCATCAGAGTTTTGTTGTTGGAATTAAGTGCCTATAGTGTAGGTGTCTTTACATCCAGCCTGCTCTATTCCAGGCACAGTAAGCAGGACGAGTTCTCAAGGACATCAGCACTTTGTGATTGTATATGCTGCAAATAGATCCTTTTACATCAATTTGTTTAGCCAAGCATCTATTGAACACACACACACTACACTGCACAAAAGCTAACAGTTTTAGTTTAGTCTGTTCAACTATCCAAAGTGTAATTTAGGAGAGGTTGTGAGCACAAATACTTAGTTACATATATCCAAATAAATGAGATGGTCATCAGCTGCATTTAACCAGAAGAGATGAAGCCATTTGTTTTCATGATAACACAGAGGAAAAGTGAATAGCTTTTTGTAACAAATTGATTGCGGTGGGCTGTGGATTTATCTTTACTGGAAGCCTGTTCTTTGCATTTTCATATGAGGCCTTAGAAAGGGGATTCAGATGCTGTGGCATTAAAATAATGTCTTGATTGTTTAAGTAAAAGTGTTCCCCACACACAGTATTTAAGCTATTTTTTTTCTATTGTTCACAAAATTATCATTTTAAAAGTATGAAAGTAGAACTTTATAAGACAGAGTAGTCCATCATATTGACATGGGCATTTTGTATACACAGCTCATGTCACTTCTGTGTGTTCAGTTGGTTCATGCAATCTGAGGGAGCCATGCAAATCATAGTGACAAGGTAGCAAGCCAAGCAGATGTGGCCTATAAAAAATAGATGGAGCATGATGTCAGGCGTGGGGTGGTTCTGCCTCGACAGGAGCTTGTGTACCATATAAATGTCCTGTGTGAGCTTCCGTATTTCATAAGGACAACTTTACACCTCGCTCATACACTGCGTCTGGTAGAACATCTTCACTTTGGGCCTAAAAGCATGGGTTTCTGCAGCGTGTACTTTCCATTAAGGTCATTGTTGTGCTCGGGAACATCGAGTGAACCCACAAGCCCCACATACATCAAATATGCATCTAACCCTGAGTTGCTAGGACAAGTGGGCGGGGCCTTGTTTCCTATATAGTTCAGTCAATAATACACTATGCTGCACCATCCTTTAAAGATGTCCATAAATCGAACAATTCTTATTCTTTAATTACCAAAACACTTTCTAAAGCTCAAAATTTAGCAAGTGAAGTTTATTCTTTCTGTCTGTTTTGAAATCCTTCTGGTTAATCAACTCATAAAATCCTTGTTTTTTTACTGACTGCTGATAAACTGTAGTTTTTTGACAACACCAAAACAGAGTAGTGTGTTTAGTAAAGCATTTTCACACCCCACTAAAGGTTTGCACAAAAGTGTATCAAAAAGAAAAAAGGTTTTACCTAGCTTTCATCTTTAATCATTATGAATCTGGTGCATTTTGTTCCTAACATTTATGTGAACCTGAACTGAACTGAAGGCAACACAGCACGTGAACAAAGCTGACAGAGGTGGAGATGGAAAGAGGATTTGGCATATGCAGTGCCAGGTATTAGGAGAGCTGCCAGCCTCAGAAGTGCACACATAGACAGACATATATTAAAGTTTCAATGTCCCAGGTCTCAAATGTCCTGCCACGCTACATGGCCCAAGATGTCCACAGAGATCTCTACCCTGAATGACCTCTCCTTAGATTGTTCTTGCCATTGCACAGCGAATGCCCTTTACACAGAGCGCAGAGGCTGTGACTGTCCCGAATGACGGGCCGTACCTCTAAAGGCAGTGTACGCCCCAGGGCCCCCACCCGCCCTCTGACCCACTGTTCTGAAGGGTGTACCTGAGCCCGAGCAGCCGAATGAGGCAGGGACCAGAAACTTGTCTTTGTGTAACCAACCTGACTTCAAACTGATGGAACAGTATAGCATGAACTTTCTCTATGTAATTTCAGCTATACCATGATAACCATATATGATGGATTTATAGAGTTTGTAATACAACTATTTGTCCTGTTGTTGTTTATTGACTTTAGTTAATCCCTATTGAAGCATCTTTTTTATGTTTATTGTTGTTTTATTGTGTTTGGGATTAGTTTGACAACACTACATGTTACTAGTACAACTATGTATTTTTTGTATTACATAAATCATGAACATGTTACCACTAAACACCCCTACTAGAAATAATTAATACCTAATACAACATAGTAATCATAGTATCATAGTAATTATAGTTGGTAATATACTCTGTTGTATGTTGTACTATGATGCTGTTAGCTTTTGGTCTATTTTCTCCGTTGCACCAGACAAGGGGGCGGCCCACACAGTAGGCTGCAGTCCACTGGCCTGAAGGCCGAGGAGCCACCACCGTGAGGGGGTGTTTCCATACATCAGGCTGTGCACTTGTCCCTGGGCTTGTGTGGGCTACTGTGTGAGTATTAGATGAAGCAGGCCTTGGGAACAGAGAGTGGGAGCCTCCAGAGTGCAACTGTGGCTGCTACCTTGGCAACACAGGACGGAGATGATCTGAATGAGTGAGTGGGAGAGGGAGCTACACTGGATGCATGTGGGGGACGGACATGTTTATGAATTTTGTTATTTGGGCAGACACATAATGCTATACTCCCAGTACTTGTGGAGGAGTGTTCTTGCCAAGTTATAACATTTTTGACCTTCTGTGTGGTCTAAGTGAAGTGTATTGTGACATGAAGCCAGTAGGGCACCTTTTTAAATGTTGGCCCATCAAAAATAGAACTACCTGATGTCAGTGCAGCAGTAGTAGCAGCAAGGGGCAGAATGGGAACAGCACAAGAGCATGCCTACAGACTGTGTCACATTTATTTTGACAAATTGAAATATTTTCCCTAGCCATTTCCTATTCTTAAAATGTCACTAAATTTAAGTCGAACCAACAGGTTTCTGGGGAGACAGGAGAGGTACACTGGAAGTATCACTGACTCATAGCTCTGATTATCCTTTTCTCATGCACCCAAGTTCTCACATTTTCATACAGAAACTAAAGGTTTCCTGCAAACTGATGAATTAGAAGTGATAGCTATTTTTAAACTAATCATAACAATGTAGGTAATATAATATGATAGTGTAAATGCGTTGATGTCTTGTTCAAGGGCACTTTAGTAAGAGACAAAATCTGCCTCCGGTTAGTTCTCAATCTGCTCTACCTCCTGAGCCACGATTCTGATCTCATGGGGAAATTCAGGTATTTTTCTTCTTAAGAAACATATTGCACAATGACCTGGGAATTTGTTACAATAATACAATATTAATAGGATTTTCAAATACACGCAATCAATGTAAACAACAAAAGTCAGGTGAATGTGTTTTTGCTACGTGCGAGATCAAAGTACCTATCTGTGCTTTGCCTGACAAAAGAACAAGGGGCTTTCATGTCTCTAGTGCAGGTCTCTTTGTAAAATCATTCCCTGTAATGGCGTACATACCTGTGTCCATATGGGCTTTTCACAGCATACAAAGCATATACACTAAAGAACAACAGTTAGCAATATATTATAAAAACTTGTATTGGTTAGATATGAATGACGTAAAGTGGAAGCAGCAGTCAGGACCCCCATATGACGTAGGCTCTTCTCACAAAGTGGGCAATCCACTGCTCCATAGGAAACAAACAGTGGCTTAGTCATAACACCTCTCCAACGTGCCAAAAACAAGGCTAGTGAGAACCACGCACTAGGAATAGGAACAATATGTCCTCACACAACAAACTCAAACTTTAAGAGATAGAAATTAATTTGAATGATTATAAGCTTTTGCTCTCTTCACAGAAAATATGGAGTTTATTTCCAAACCAGATGCCCTTTCTTAACCCAATCCTTCCATCCTTGGGACAAGCACAAAAACTACACAGGCTCGTGACCCTCCATCACATTAGACATTCAGAAGAACAAAATGCTACATCTTTTGATATTTGCTCAGCACACTTTTCCTATAATTCCCAAACGGGCCATTTCTCGCAGAAGGCCTATTATTTTATTAAGTCTATCTTCAAAGCGTCTTGGTGCAGTTATAGATGCTGTGTGAACACTCTCTCTGCAAGCTGCCGAAGGATTCAAAGGCAAATGAATATCTAACCTCATTAAAAGATCATTACGGAGAGCAATGCATCATTTAAGTTCTCGGTTTTAATTGTCATTATATATATATAAGTTAATGTATCCATTAGGCTAATTGATCAGCACAAGGATAGTTTTCTGTCAGCTACAACCTCATTAGAGGCTATTTATCATATGTTTTAATAGTTTATGTGTTATGTGACCCAGATGCTGTATTGTGTGTGTTTTCTTTAATTTAGCAGCCATGTAAACAGCTAATCATATCTTTAGTGCTGTTTTCAACATCATATCCCAAATTAATCTGAAAAAGAACACACTTAAAATTCCCCATGCTTTAAAAAAAGACAAAAC
Organism: Periophthalmodon schlosseri; assembly: GCA_000787095.1. Taxonomy (NCBI): domain Eukaryota; kingdom Metazoa; phylum Chordata; class Actinopteri; order Gobiiformes; family Gobiidae; genus Periophthalmodon; species Periophthalmodon schlosseri. Next base: position 24,821 of record KN478009.1, on the reverse strand, counting down.
CAATAAGTTAGTGTATTTAAATATTTTGATGGTTTTAAATGTTTAAACAATTCCTCACAATTTTAGCAGCATAGTGCATCAAATTTCGTTCAGTTCTCAGTGCATTCCTTACATCGCCTCCTACATAATAACACAGTAAATAGAGCGCCGCCACCTCTGTAAGCTCCACTTTTACTCCTGTTTTTGTTTGTGTGTGGTTCAGTGATTGAGTTATTGCATGTTTACTGCGCCTGTGTTTGCATCTGGCAGTATGGTGCGTTGGCGTGGTATACAGCGTGTGAATGGGAGGAGGTAGGACAGGTTCCCGGTGACTCCCCGCAGTGTTTGGCTCAGTGGCACGCTGGAAGTGGTGGGAGGAAAGATCCACGTGGAGCTCCCCTGATGCTGAAGGCAGATGTCTCACCTAGGGACCGGTGCCAAGATCTCAGTCTAGTCCTCCATCATCAAACCCTGTAGACGCTGGGCCCTGCCAAAAGGAGTCAATGCAAGGCTGCTAGCCAAAGGGAAAGCCAATAATTGTGGATACTGTTGTCTACTGAGTATATACAGGCACATTACTTTGTTCTTTTTGTCTTTAAAGGTGTATTATGTAACATTTCTGGGGTACGCCACCTGCTTTTCTCCATGGAGATGTTACTGCTTTACATGGAATATTCCTCAGTATAGCATTAAACTTCAATGGACAAAAGTAGGCGGAGCTAAACCAAGCCGAGTTACAGTTTGGATCTGTGGAAATGCGGTGCCATTCACAGTAGAATCTATTTTCTGAACAATAAAAATACCTGTAATTAAATGCATCCAGGTAAAGCAATAACATTTCCATGGAGACAAGCAGGTAGCAACCCCTTCACGCGAAAAGTTGCATAGTGCTCCTTTAATTTTCCTTCAGCAAGCATAATTTACATTATTATTGTCATTTCATTGTTTTAGGATTTACGTTACTTTCCTGAACATCTTAGCCTTCCTTACTTGGAATTAGCATGCCATATCTATAAAACTAAATCTTCAGAATACACAACTAAAATCAGGTCACATTGGCACCATATTCAAATGTGCTGGTTGTGCCTTGTACATAAAAACATCATTTACATTTCACGGCCATAAGTGCAGTGAAATACATTATGTTGAGGTTGTAGTTCAGTGCTGACTCATGTTTTTATGCCCACACGAGTGGCACCCACACATGCACATAGACATTTACAGCAGATAATCGACCTGCTCTGGGGACGCCTTCTCTGTCAGACACTTCTGCCTTTGGCCCTGTTTGGCCCAGAATGCTAATGTCGCTGCAGCATTAACATAAGCCCGTCCATCCAAAGATCAGCAATTCCCCTTAACACATTGCTTACAGCTAACCCTCTAGTAGAGATGTCTTTATTGCATAGTTCAGTTTGGGAATTTAGACATAATGTTAGCAAGTAAACATTTAATGTCAACAAGTAAAAAAATTATGTTAACAAGTAAAAATGTAACGTTAACAAGTAAAAGTTTTGACCATTTAAAACAGCGCTCATGATAATTTCAATGTAATCCTTTATAAAGTGTCACTGAATGTCACAAATGTGCTGATAAATATGAATTACTGTTGTAAAATATTACTTTATGTTGATTTTTAACAGAACAACACAAAATTTTACTCCAGTATTTGGTGTAGATTTTTTTAAATTAAAGAACAGTATCTAATCCAGCCACCTAAGTGATTATTAGCTAGAAAGAAGAAGAAATATGACTTCTGTCAACTGGGCAAAAGTTTTTGTTAGTGAATACTCTCATCCAAGTAGCTTTTGTAGCTCAATCTTTTGTCCATTTGACAGAATTTAATTCTCTTTTTCTATGAGTCCTACCTGGACGACTGAGGGATTACACACAGACATTGACAGTGATTATTGTGGTGATTGTAGGTTTAAACTGGATTAGGATTTGACGTTTCAGCTCACTGGTTAAATATGTCACTGTACTCATCTGAATATCGTATCCAATTGCCTTTGCTCTCTTCTTGTGGTGTTCACTTTTCCTTAACTCCTAACAACAAGAAACATTCTAAAAAGTGTGTGTTGTTATATTTAAACGCCCTGACTTACCCCCTGGTGTCAAAGTGGAGTTAGAGGAGAAGAGCAAAAAGAACAAAGGCGGGGTTATAAATAGCAGCCTTCTCTTTGCGACGTCAGGTTTTTAATTAACAATAGGAAGTGCCTGATAATCCAGGGTAAATCCAGAGCAGAGAGCATCAGCTGTTTGAAGTTAGGGCTACAAGTCCCACTGGTCCTGTCTGTGTGGTCTGAAAGCTTACTTTTTTTCCCCTAAAAGTGTGATTCATAATTTGTGATTCACTTTGTCTTTGACTTATGGCTGTTAGTTTGTATTAGCGTGGACATGTGCGCCTGGATGTCCCGTATATGTCTATATCTAATTGTGATTTCTCTGACAAGCATTGTGATTAGATTTGTGATTTATGTTTTGGCAAGAAGATTCTGTTCAAGTTCACATTTTGAACAGGTCCAGAAGAATTGACAAAAAGACAAACTGACAAACTAAAACAAAAATCAAATTCAAAACATGTTTGTACAGATCCAAACTACAGGGTTTTGTGCAAAATAAAGCAGGATATTTTGTTGTATGTGGAGGAAATATGCTACTTGCTATTTGTTGTGTTAGGAGCCCCTCTGAAGGCTGGAGACCCTGGTGGCTGAACGCATCAGCTTAGAGGGGTGTGTCTGTTAAAGGGAACACTGCTAATGTGGAGTTAGCGTCAGGCTCAAAGACACTGGGCTACTCAAGATCACACTGACAAATGTTGTAGACTTTGTGCACAGCAGAAGCAGAGACAGATATACTGTATTTACAAGACTACTAGCTTTACTCAGACTGAAAATGTTTAATTGACTGTACTATTTAGGACCATAGTGAATATCAAGCATTATAACATTTAGTGCACAAATCAAGATCTAAGAACTTTCTACAAGATTATTTGAAGGAAGAGATTGTTTTATTATGAGTTATTTATTGTTGGTAAAACACAATATATTCTTACAAATGACCTCTGTGGCTGGGGTAAACAAGTTGGTGAAGTAAATTTGCACATGAATTGAAACAGCAGGTGGCAAATACAAATTTGAGCCTGTGATTTAAATAATGTTATTCTGTTGATTTTCGTCTAATAAAATTGTTTTTTCTTTGTGTGTTGTTTCAGGACAGAGCCTGGGCTACGGCTTTGTCAATTACATTGACCCAAAGGATGCAGAGAAAGCCATCAACACGTTAAATGGACTCAGACTTCAAACCAAAACGATCAAGGTATCTCATCTCTCACAGTATAACAGATTAACCACACGCGCTGTCAATCACCGGACAAACAATAAAACATGAATACTTTGGATAAATAAACAATCGGAGGTCATATTAAGCTTCAAAATGTGTTTTCTCAGCCTAATCTAAGAGTGTTGAAAACCTGCTGCAGGGTGGTTAGGATTAGCATACATGATGCTCAGAAATGCAGACCATATAAATCAAAGAGACACTTTAAGACCTTTGAATGTCAAATTGGAAAAGGTAAAATTGTATAGATACATTTGAGTGAAAAGGAAGAGACTTGTCCATCACTGCACATTTTCCACAACAGTCAGTTCTCTTATTGCTTTTAAATAGCATGACTAATACCCAGCCTCGGTGGAGGGGAGAGATAGGGTATCTGAGCCAAACATGTCCAAATGAATGCCTTCAGGTTTCTCTTTTAAATCAGCCCATCTCTGTGCTCTGCTCGCTCTCTGTAAAACTGTTATTGCCTTAAACATGACTAGTAGCCTCAGTAATCTGCTGTGTGCTGGTAATCCAGGATTCAGACCGCTGTCATCTCATTTAATCTGATCTAATCTAATCTAATAGGATGGGATTAGCCAAGAGCTGTGAAAGGGGAATCCCTATGGGAGCAACACACTCTGTTGGACGTCGGCATAATGCTACATCATTTTTTTGAAACAGTTAATATCAAAAACTGACCTCATGCAATGTTAAATAAATGGTAAATCATGAGTGCTTAGATGCATGTTAGCCTTATGAGGTATATAACATATAATAGAACATTTTAAAAGCTTTTTTACATAATCCAACAATGAGAAACATTTTAACTAAAAAAAATGTGTACAATGTGACATTTACTGTGTATCATTCTTAAGCGTAGGACTAAAATATGCAGCAAACAAATCTCAGTGTCAAGTGGGCCACTGAACCTCCCTAAATTCAAAAGCATATATTGCTACAGATGCTATTAAAGTTAACTACAAAACTGTTTGAAGATGCAAAAATTACCTCAAGTAAGGTACAGCCACTGTTAACACATGGCTCATTAAACAGGTATGAAGCATGACTAATTCTTCTATTGATACTAGATACTAGTTTCTGTGGCAAAGCACTGTTCTGTAATGATGACACAAGACTATACTCCACACCTCAGTTTGACACCTCACTTCCTCCCTACCACCATCTCTCTCTCCTCTCCTTTCTCACCTCTTCTCCCGACAACAGCCTCCATCATCCCGAGGGGTAACAAGGTCAATTAAAAGCAGTCATTCTAAAATTAAGTTTAGGTCACATTCTGCACTCCGCACACGCTCTTGGGAAAATTTTGTATTGTCTGCATAAGTGCTGCAGGTTTACCACTATGACACCTCAGATTTTATCGGGTTAGACGCTAATACTTTTTTTTCATATTGAGGTGTGAGGAGGGGGAGGGTGCAAGGAGCTCACTGACACAGATGTACATAATCTCATATGCATTTATACAGCGCCTGCTCACTAACACTTTCATCTTCACACTTACAGTTGGAGAACTTTTCCCCAATGCACACACAATAGCGCTGGAAGCTGAGGAGGTGTTGATGGATTAGGCATCTGGACTTGGCTGACAAGGAGAGAAAAGGAGGAGAGGAGAAACAGAGCAGTATGGGGGGGGCGGAAGTCAGGCAACCAAAAGAGGAAGATGGTGGAAAAACAGCAGGATTTGGGAAAACCACTTGCTCTTAAACATTGATTTCCTGTGTTGCTTTTAGGGACATATTTCTATTTAGATACTCACATGAAGAAGCTATTACTCACTAATAGAAGATATTATGCTTTTTCTGCTAAAATGACAAAGGAAATAGATCACTGTTTTACATTTATTTATTGAAAAATGCAATATTGATCTAAAACGGCTTAGTAATAGAAATGGGACCATTGATTCCTGTTCAAAACTGCAGAGCTTAGACTTTTCTGAGCACTTAAATCAATCAAAATACAACTCTGAGTGAACTAATGATGAGGGAACACCATTGTAATATGGTTAAAAGCTCATAATAGTAGATTATACAGAATACGTCCCCTTTAATGATGATGTCTAAAAATTAAAGGTCAATTTCCAGTGTGTTTGTTCTAGGATAATTCCTGCTCATTTTTTGTATCTTTTTTTTTTTTACAGTTTAAATCTGCTGCAACCCTGTATTTGTTCAGGCAGTGGAATGGCACAAAAGCCGTAGAACATAGTCCTGTGCAATCAAAAAATATGCAAAAATTCCAAATTTAATTAACTTGAGGTTCTTGGAATGTTGACTGATTGAAGTCTTTATTTTGAATGCATTTTTGTATCATATAAAATAAAAAAGGAAAAGTTTTTTAAAAAGACAAGCATGGTGGGAGCATAGTGAACCTGTCTCCTCCGTTTTGGTGCATATATACAAGTGTTTCTGTAAGTGTTGAGGAGCAGTCATTTCCTGTGTGATTACTGCCACACAACAAGGCTAGAATTGACTTCATTTGTGTGGTGCTGATTGCATGTATGTTAGTGGTACAGCATGTTCCGACAGGAGCTCCGCAATAAAACAGAAGCAAATGACTTACCTCTAATGGCCTGAAATGGAACACACAAAAAGAAAGAAGATGTGTGTCCCTTTTATTTGATGCCTTTTATCACAGTCTCTCTTTAGGTCACACACCTGTGGTTCCCACAGTCTTCTTTGCGTCTCACACAAATTACTCCAAAGCTACATATCTGTACTGTTTCTAGATGACAATACTCACAGAGACGTGTTGGTTAAGAACACTTAAGTACATGCACAAGATATAAGGGATGTTAATGAGGAGTTCACCCTAAGGCTTAATTTTTTTAGTAAATGCCGGTATCTCTGTGTGTTGTAGGTGTCTTACGCACGGCCCAGCTCAGCTTCTATCCGTGATGCTAACCTGTATGTGAGTGGCCTGCCCAAGACAATGACCCAGAAGGAGCTGGAGCAGCTCTTCTCTCAGTACGGACGCATCATCACCTCCCGCATCCTGGTGGACCAGGTCACAGGTATCCATGGGGCAGGGTCTCCTCTCTCTCTGCGCGCACACACACACACACACACACACACACATGCACGCACACACACATTTACACAAGACATGTACATGTGCAGGGCCTACTTTCTTCCCCTGTTTGCCAGAATGTTTTTCTTTGTACTTCTGGGAACACAAGATTATAATAGCACCCGCTCCTGTAACAGTTTTGGCTGGCACAGCACAGTATTCTTAATTTGCAAACTGACACATTAATTTGAAGTAACATAATTGACAATACTAAGCTCAAGACTGAATAAAACCCCAATTAGACATTCTATTGTTTAAATGAGGTATTGTTAAATGAGCTAATTGTTTCTTTTGAAGCACACAAATTACTTTCAGTTAAATTATGGCTTTATGTTTACTTGTATCTCCATATATAATCTCATGTTAGCACAGTGAGGACTCCCAATGCTTAGTGACTTGAGTGACCACTGTAGTTCTGAGCACTAGCTGTGGTGCTGTACTAAAACAATTATTACACAAGAGCCACAAGCTGTGTAATGTACATGCCCAATTACACCTTCCACTCCATCCAAAACACAGGCCTGAGTCACATCAGCCCATTGTTCTGCTCAAGGAGCCCACAGCGCACCTCTTAGATCCATTTCAGGCTGCTGTCTGAGCCTCTAGGCTGCAACCTGCTCCAATGTTGTGTGCAATGTGTTCTGATGAGGCAGAAACGCACATGCCCGCTGTAAAGCACGCTCATTTGCCTAAGCAGAGTAAATGACTGCTGGCAGTGAGGTGCATGGTATCTGTGTAAGAGCCAAGGAGAAGAGGAGACAAAGGCGCTGAAACGAGGTGGCAGGAGCCGAGAAAACAAAGAGAAATCCCTAACCGAGGCGTCGATAAGCTCAGACGTGGGAAGACAGTCAAATGAGAAGAGGGAGGAGGCACAGAAGGCCAGGGAACAGGGCAAGACTGGAACATATAGGATTTTGCCCTCATCAGCACTCAGATACAGTGTGCTTGCATGTCTCCAGCCTGTTTGCACTAGCAGATGTGTCATATACCACCATTCGACGGCCACCCGGGAGACTCCTGACCAAGCAACACGGCAAACCCAACTCTCAGCAAGGCCACCCAAAACACATGTGTTCTCAGCACAAACACACGCGGCTCTCGTCTCACACTCTCTGCTCTGGCCGCATGCAATGAATAAAACATAACAACACATGCTGCAGCGGTCGCACCAGCCCCAGCCCTCATGCATTCAGCTCCACTCACAATGGATCATTCAATGTGCGCGACAGGTCTCACAAGTGTGGCCACAGCAACTCTCACTGTAGGCAATGTTATTATTCAAACCCAGGTTTGTCGTAGGGATTAGCATTTTTAGGGTGTGAATTAGCGGTGGCCGATATAACATATAAAAATGAATATCGCAGTTTTTTGGAACCAGATCACGATTACGACGTTATCACTGTTCATGTAGACTCAGTAGCTTTAGTTAGCCTTCAAGAGGAAAATAAAGTCATCTGCTTCTTCTGAATGTTCCCACTTCACTGGGATTGGCTAAATCCTCCTGTCACTCACTCAGAGCATGACAGAGGTTGACTGATTGAAGGAGTGAGGGAGGAACAGTACCTGTGTTTGAGCATAGAACTATATTAAAATTTTTTGAATTACAGTCATTACAGGGATCAGATCACAATTAGATTTTTGAAATAAACATCGTCCAACCCTAGTGTGAAAGAATACTAACAAAGTGCATTTCCAAATAAAGGTTATTTTTAACAGAAGGCATCCGAAACATGTCAAGGTATATGTAAAGATTACACTGGTCCTGAACTTTTATTTGGAAATAATATTGGAAGACCAAAATGAACCTCTTTGAAGTAACAAAGTGCATGTTTTAACTACCCCAAGAAGTTTATTTCCCAATTTAAAAAAGGTGTATCTCTATAATAGCGTCTCCATAATGAAGGTGTTTCATAAGCGGTGGTCTTCAGCCTATGCACAACACAATAGTATGTATATCCACCATGAGGATAATGTGGGAGAGGAGGATGTTGACCGGGTGTCCCCAGACCCCTGAGGTTAAGGATCAGCAGGAGAAATGTTAATGATTAATTAGATGTTGGAATATGTGGTGATTAAAAACATGGCTGACTCTGAGAGCAGTGTGCAAGCCTCATATTTCTAACTGTACCATGGTGCACACAACACACACTCCCACACTCTCACCGCTATTAGGAGAGAAATGGGCTGCAAATTAAAACTCTCCTGTGATTGCAAAAGTGTAAGTACAGAACAAGGGAAGAGAGCAGAGGCCCATGGAGAGACAGAGATAGATTTGTGCTGTGTGCTCCACAAAGCCCTGGTTCAATAAGTAATGCAGAGCCCAGGGAATCGGCTGCACTGTCCAGCCTCTCACCAGGCTGCAGTCACTGTCTGGAAGTAGCTGCTTGGAGGAAGAAAATGTACAAAATGTCTCATATTTGAATTACGTTTATGTATTTCAGTATTATTTGGATATGATCTTTTACTGCCGTTTAAGTACTAAGTGTTTATAGCCACTGTCACAACTAATATGTTATGTTTACTACAGTGTAGAAAAGCGTTGTAATAACCAAGACTTCCAGCAGGATATGTGCTTCATCTTTTAATTATTAGCAGGACATATCTACATTATGACACCTGTTACTATTTGTACAATACACAATTTCAAGCAGCATTAGGCCTGTTCTACAGCAAGGTTATTTTGTTAGATATAAAAAGTGCCATCAGTGCTCAGTATTTATCAAACACTGTAAGCTGTGGTGAACTATCTAATCAACTAATTTGTATGGGGCTTGCGGGTCATATATTTATGCTGGATTGTAGAGCACTTACCTGGAATAATTCAGCTGAGAGTTATTTTAATTCAGGGGTAAATGCTCTGTCTATTAAACATGATAGTCAGTTCCTTTTTGCTGGAGTCAGTGTCTGGATATAGTAGACTGCATTTTCAAATTTTCATGTTTATTAGTTGCTTCTTTTACTCGTCAGTGTTCATAAATAATGGAATTCAAGCTGCTGGTGTGACATCGTATAAATCTGTCGACATCAGTGACTCATTAGCGCTGCCGTGTATTTATTCAATCATTGACGTACACAACTCTGATTCAGATGCAAGACAAAGCAGGGAGAGATCGGAAAAGATCCCACACACAATGTAGGAAGACAAGAGTATCCACATGAAGTTGCTGATGTAATTGATGTTGTTGGCTGACCAATGGCAGATGGGAAAGCTCGTCTCCAGATCCCGCTAGGCTAAATTGGGAACGCCAAGTCTGTTGTGTTCGACCTCCTCATCAACAGCATGCTCTCTCCAGTCACTCTGGTGCTCAAAAAGACAAGAAAAACTCAGCTGTTAGAATAAATCAAGCCAAAATCCCCCCAAAAAGTGCCAAATTGTCCCGAAGACTCAACTTGACAAAGGAAACACTCCATTCTTTGTACTCTCAGTTTTTTCCTCTGTTCCTTCTGAATAAATCATTTAGGTTTTTTTTTAATTTTTTATTTTATCACTCTAATGGCGTGTGGTAGCTGTGTCTTGAATCCAAATATGAATTTTTATTTTACGTATTAGGGTTAGAGTTAGGGTTACTTAATAGGGTTCTTAATCAGAGTCTAGCACCAAGTCAGTTTAACATCTGGACATTGATCTGGTCAGTTCAATAGCTGAGAGACTTGATGACGAGTTTCATCAGTTTTGGTGTAATTAAAATAAACATAGTCTATAGGCCTACAGTCTTGAGATCCTGTTTGAAATTTTAATATGACATCGTAGATTATGTACAATTATGTAATCAACCTGGTTCTGTAAGTGAAATTTTTTTCTTCCCTTTTTGGTGAATGAACAAAATAAACAACTAAAGTTCAGTTTTTTATTGGTAAACATGGTTCTTATATGTTAAAGTAGCCATCAACAATAGGCTTATTTGAGCCTGCAACAATTTCTCACCAGCTGTAAACCTCACTGCACGTCATTGCACTACCAGCATGAGAGAATATGCAGGCAGTTACAAATGATACTAATAACTGGCTTCACGGTGTCCTGGACTAAATCGAACAAAAAACCTCTGGGGCATTATGTTTTGAACCTTGTAGTGCTGCCAAGTTGAACCCCAGTTTCCATCAATTTCAACAGTATGGACTAGCCTGTTACAAAATGTCCATACTTTGATTTTGGGATCACTTTAAATTCATCCATCACTAGGCAATCCAGTCAGTAACACTGGACACAATTCAATAGTGAAGAATTTCCAGATAACTCGAGTGGAATGTAAGCAAAAAACAAAATTTGGATTAAACTTCCTATTAACATGTGCAACAGTGCGATAAATATCCCAGACTTCTCCATCTACCACTAGGGAAGCCTTTAGTTTAAATAGATAATATCCCAAATGTGCTTTGAATTTTCAGTCGGCTATTCCTATTACCTCCCATCTCTGTGTTGGAATAAAGGTCAATAGTTGGGCGATCAATACGTGCAAATATCTTGGATCCACTCTCTGGGCTGGTGCCAGCGCTGCTCTGTGTGGAAATTTAATTGCAGCTTAGTGAGTGTAAGGATGGCTGCTGTGAAAAAGCTGAGGCTGCGTTTCCTTCATGTGGGATGGAAGAACACAGCAGGGGAGGTTCTCATGGTAACTCTTTAATGCATCGTATAACTGTGGATAGAGATGTCAGGAGTTGTATTACACTGAAATCTGGCTAACGCAATAAAAATGATATATATTTCCACATTTAGCTAAGAGTTTACCCTGGGATAACTACTACATGTTCAACGTAATGCACCCAGTGAATGAGACCAGGTGACCAGATAATTTCATCAGTGGATATTTTCTTCCCTTCTCTTTGCTGAGAATGTCAAGATTCAAATTGTGAAAAAGTAGTACAGCAAAGTGGTACAATAATAAAAATTTTAAAAAGGAGTTGGATCCTGTTTTACAAGAATGAAATTACCACACAGCATTACTCACCCCGATTGTGCATTACCATTGCCATCATAGCTCCAAACTCCACATTTGCCAGATCATTTGGTGAGGACGTCACAAAACAAGCAGCTGTTTTTGCCTGTATTTTTAGATGTAGGAAATTGGCTGTGTGAGTAAAAAAGACTGGTCCCTGGGAAGCTGTAAGCCACTAATCTCATGTGTGCACACAAGCTTTTCAATTTAAAAGTATCTGATTAAACACACATTTGGCCTGGTGTGTGCAGACTGTAGGGATTTCAACAATTTAGGCAAAAAAGATTTCATTTTACTAGGTACAAGTTGTAGTTGTTGTCTCGGTAGAATAGCAAGTAGTTATGAAAGTTAATCGAAAAACAAAATAAACTTCAGTTTTATGTTTTGAGGACAAGGCAATATTTGATGTGTACCACACAGATTGGCCGTAAAAACAGGGCTGACAAGAGTAACATTTTAGAGCTAGTACTTCCATATGGTACATGTAAACCTAGAGTTGTCGTGACAAAAAATGTCAATACTAAGGAAAAGATTTGATACTCTTTAATATTACCTTGTGGTTTTATTCTAGCTCTGATATGGACTGAAAACATTCTATAACTATTCAGAAAAGGTTCAATTTTGTACTTTTTTAAGTATCAATACTTGCTCAAATGAGTATCTAGTATCAATACTAGTTTTATTATCAATTAGTATATGAATACTTTTGGCATTATTGTTACTTATGGCTATTACCACTATTTTTAAATAACACTAACACTAAAATGATCATTTTTATAAGTTTTATGAATAAAGAAGAAAAAACAACTCATTATTTCCTCCCCTATGCCATAGCACTCTTGTTATAGCCATTTGGTGCCTTAAACCTTCGGTGAATGTTGTTTTGGGCTTGGAAACATCAAAGCCATATCAACTCCAAGGTCAGAAAAACACCTTGCTGCTTACCATGGTGGACACTCAAGACTCCCCAATTCACCGCATGGCTCTTGCCCCGAGTTTTAGTGCCTCCAAATCATTAATGTAAGCAGGTGAGCTCATGAATTTCAACAACACTGACTTTTCCCTCAAATGAGTTCCCCTTTTTTCTCTCTATACAGTTCCCTTCGTCTGCTGGCTTGAATAATAAACGCCCCCTCCTTCATAGCTGTAGTGAATCTCATTTGTAAGAACGGTCAAGGTAAGACTAGAGGAGAGGTGACCGCAGCCTTGGCTTGTGCTATCATCTCCTGTCTCGCCGCTTCTATAGCTGTAATCTTTTACTTGCTAGCGATATGCACATCCAAACACTCACCCACACACAAATATAGCAGACAGATGGTTGGATCTGGGCTTTGACAGAGGCTAAAGCATGGGGCACCTAGCGCTCTTCAAAGTCTCCTCCACTCTCCTCTCATCGCCGTTTCAAATGCCATATGTAGCCACGCACACTAATGTTCCTTAAAACAAGGACATGGCTCTTTTCAGCTTTGTTCAAGTCTCTTTAATTAGCAAATGGCACAAAGAGAGTGTTTTCATTTTGCCTTTGCGGTGATATGAAAGGGAGTGGAGTCAGCGTGTACAGTTGGCAGCAATAAATGATCCTCCAAAGTGAATTACACGTGGTTACTGCTGTATGGGAGATGATAAAGTAGGTCTGCACAATAGAATGGAAAAACTGAGAAATGCAATGAGGAAATAACCAAAACAAAATGGCCTCTCTTGCAGGAGTTAAAATATAATTATGTTTTGACGTTAAATTACAAAACAAAAAAAATGTAATAAAATTGGTGGTGGATACATGCTCTATCCATTGGCCATTGGCTGCATATAGAAAACGTACCAAAAAAACTGTAATATTAAGGTGTGGTACTACTAAATACAAATACATTTTTAGATATCATGTGAGCGAAGGTCAGATGGGGCCATGGGCACATATTGGCAGCCACACTTCCATCTGTCTGCCCCAGGGGTTACCAAAAGGAGGCAGCTTATCTCATATATACCTAGCTTTTTCTTATTTTTACTATTCAATACTGGCTAAACAACAACTTGGCGATGCACTGTGTAAAACCCTCATTCCAGATGGTGTAATAGCCAGCAGTCAGTTCCCCCACCTTGCTAAGCTGACTTCTTCTCACTCCATGTTTGGCGAAATGATAGTGACTTTTAGTGCAAAAGAAAGAGGTGCTTTGTTCGGGGCAGGGGCACACCAGAATAGCTCCTAGTTTGCTTTCATCATCCTCCCTCCTAACATCCTCCACTCTGGCTTTGTCCTTTCCTTCTCTGCTCCTCCACTCTTCTCTTTCC